>CAHIKZ030002112.1:1365000-1432500 GCA_903632075.3 Acanthosepion pharaonis
ACGAAATATGTCGAATAAGATAAGCTGTTCTTTTGTCTTTATTCATATTGCCTTTTTACAGAAATACTATATCTGAAATTTTTCCACACATACTCATATATGCGTGTGCGTGTGATTGTGTGTGTGTGAATGTGTTCGTAAGAGATGCAGAAGTAGATTACATATATAATCATAAAATAAACTGAATATATATATATATATATATATATATATATGTGTGTGTGTGTGTGCGTGCTTTTGTGTGTAATGATAATGTATTTTCTTCGAAATATCTAAAGAAAATCTCAATATGTTTTGTGATATACGCGTTCAGAAATTGACATCTTTTAAGAATGCTCGTGTATGAATATGTTCTACGTTGATATTAATCTTAGAAGTTTATACAAATAAGTATCATCATCATCATCATCAGCTGCAACTGCAGAAGCGTCATCATCATCACACTATTTGTCATCGTCAAGGAAAAACTGGTACTTCAGATTTAGTATATATTTCGTATAATATTTACTACAATTTTTTTACTTCGATATCTAGCAGTTAATTATTTACGTTGGAGTCAATAATCAGTTGCATGTAGCAAAAAAGAAGAATAAGAAAATACAAAAGAATGTATGAAACATAATCCTATTTTTTCCAAATATCGCGCTTTTCAAAAATCGTGTTCATTCCATATATTTGAAATTTGAACCAGTATTTTGTTTAAATCACTTAACCAGTTAGAGTGTTGATTCAACGATTAAAAAAAGCTATTAGAATGCTCAAAATTTTTGTAAGACTACGAAATCATCTTCAGAAAATTTGCATTAACAATATTTGTCTGTATATATCTAACACATACAACGATTCTTCTGAATAAATACTATTTAGTGAATGTTTCGAATGAAAATTGTTAAAATATATTGTGAATTAAAATGCGAATTATGAATAATGATATTGGTGCATCATACTCTCTTTTTGATCCAATGATGTTATTATTTAATTAAATATTATTCTTTTATAATCTTTCAAACTATATGATGCTACGAACAACTTTCGGGTAAAATTGAGAGTTAAGGTTATTCATCATTTTGTAGTTAACCTTTAAAAATCTTGATGCAGAATCTCGACAAGCAATAGGAATAAATAATTCTCTTTGCCCTTCCTTATGTATGAAATTAAGGAATTCATCTTAAATTCATTGACGTTCCTTCTTTTGAGATATAAATCTTATAAAGTCAAATCCTTTCTCAGTTCTTAACAAATCACTATACACAATCTTCCTATATGGAAATTGAAAACAAGAACAGAGAAAGAAATGCTCAGTTTTAAATACAACAAGACCGACATAAATTTCTGCAGCTGAAGAAAAAAATGGTTGCTAGAAGGGAGTAGAAATGGTGTATAACCAATAAGTTCTTGAGATCAGGAAAAGAACTGGAAATGAAAACCTGGACATTGAAAGCTTATCTCTATAGGGAAGCGGAAATGAAATGGCAAAGGCTAAGTGTGCGGTGACATACTGACGGAAGGTCCCTTAAAAGAAATAATGAATACACACACAGAGACACACATACAAACACACAAACACATACACACACATATACACACACACACACATATATATATATATATATATATATATATATATATATATATATATATATAAAGTTAGATGAATCGGAAAAAATAGTTAAACAAAATATTTCATCATTAAAATATTTTTCTTATCATTTTTGTTTATGATTCTCTTTTTCACGTATATTTTCTAGATCTAGTTTAATTCGCTTGGAGGTAAATATATATATATATATATATATATATATATATATATATATATATATATATATATGCATGTTTCATTAAAAACGACGGACAAGGTACTACGGTTAAGCTTTTTATTTAATTTTTTCTTGTGTTATGACATAAGCTTTCTTTTCTGGACAAAGGGTGTGTAAGAACTGTCCAAATGTTTTATATTTCCGAGCGCTTTCGGCTATACCATTAGCCATTATCAAGGATGATTCGTTTTTTCAGCTTAATTAAGCGTGTGCGTTCTGTGTATGTCTTAGTGTGTGGTAAGAATGTTTTTAATATCCGAATACGGTTAGCACATTCTGGCTTTGTTCGTAGTTAATATTGTTAAGAGTTAGCTTTTTCTTTTTTATTGTTAATGCCTCCATTATTTTTCGTTATTTTTTACATGTGGATGCAGTTAATATATTTGTGTTTTCTACTAGTATGTTCCTAAAGGAGTCGGGTAAATTCGTGTGTGTGTTTAAATGGGTTCTAATGGAGCAGAGAGGTGTAACGTAAGACGTTTGAATAAGCATGTTGTTGTGTAACCGATGTAATTATTTATGAGTCCGGTTTGTTCAGGAACACAGTTCCTTAAGGGGCATTTGAATCCATAGATAATGTTAGTTCATTGTAATTTGGCTGGTGTGCTGTTATTTTTGACGATAAGGGCGGTCTTTTTTTATATTTTTTTATAGTAGGTAATACATTTGAGTCTTTTATTCCGATCAACTGCAGTATTATATTTCTTTATAATATGCCTTAGAGAAGATTCGTCTTGTTTGTAATTAATATGCATTTGGTTTTTGTAATAAATGTGTATGTGATTTTTTGCTGTGTGTTCGCTATCGTTATAACTTGCTTTGGGGAGAAATAGTCAAATTTGGTGGTCTATAAGGTGGTTAGGGAAGCCGTTGTAGATTAGTGTTTGTTTAACAGTAATCAACGTCGATAATGATAATGGCTAAAATTATAGCCGAAAGCGCTCGGAAATATAAAACATTAAGGGCAGTTCTTAGACACTCTTTGTCCAGAAAAAAAAGCCCTTGTTAGAACACAAGAAAAATTAAATAAAAAGCTTAACCGTAGTACCTTGTCTGTCGTTTTTAATGAAACATGTATAATGAAGAATTGCTGCCTAAATATACAAATATATATATTTATATATATATATATATATATATATATATATATATATATATATATATATATACACACAAACAACACACACACACACACACACACACACACACACACACATATATATATATATATATATATATATATATATATATGTGTGTGTGTATAAGAATCTGCTTTCCTCTACCAGGGGCATGCAGCAAGGTTCTGTGCCTCTAAATAAACTTTTTACAAAAAATCCAGTAAATTGCAGATTTATTCAGATTGTGTTAATTTGTTTAGTAAAATAAAATTTATATGTCCATTGTTTGTGCGATCTGTAGTATTTCATGTTATATTATATTCTAGCGTTGTTAAAAATCCAAGAATTTCTTTGTTTCAGGCAATTTTCAGACGTCAGAAAATATGCAGGAAAAACAAACGCAAAAAACCCCCGTCCGCGTTTTCCTGCTGCACATACATAGAAACACATTCATACTCGTGTGAACATGCTCATAACACACATATTTTACTGTTTTGCCTTTTTAAGTTAGATTTATACTCACGTCACGAACACTTAGTCAACCTCTATACAAAATCCACCTGCTTAAATCTGCATAGCGAAAATTTAGAGGCACACGCATAAGACAAAAATTCATGCCACGATTGCTAATTCCTTATAAAACGGACATAACACCCCTAAACGCATATATTCATATATGCACTCTCAAAGAACCTCATACGCGCATTCTTAGCCACCAATTTTAAAGCCTTTATAATATACACTATAAAACTATGTATCTCCACTAATTCCGTATATGTTAGTTTTAAAATGATTTTTCAAAAATGAAAAAGCTTTCCTGAAGTTTTCATATTAGCTTTTTAAAGGATTTAAATTATACTATTTCCATTTAGTAAAATACTCTTTTGTGGTTTTACAACAGATATTGTATTGATCGGAATCGATATTTTATCAGGAAAATTGTTAAAAACCGCCATTTTTCACACATTTCAAACAAAAGAAAATTCTCAGTTTTAAAAATATTTCGAAAATAAAATATAAATTTCTGAAACTTTATTTGAGGAAATTTAGTAAATTTAAAGATAAGCGAACATGATTTGAAACGAATATTACTCACTTATACCATAACATAGAAACATTTCTTAACTACGGGGTCTTGTTTTTCTGACGTGTTAATAGATTTGTTGATACACGATTGAGAGCCGACGGTGTTCCTAGTGAAACAGACTATAATGTTCTCAAGAGTGTGTTTTCCCCATGATTGATTGGGAAGCAAACCTTAAAACACTTGACCTATAAATTTTAATATCATGGGTTTGATCATCCATGCTTTGAATTTGTGAACCTATATGACACATAGAAGACAGATCAAAATTCTTTTTAAAATATTCGGAATTTTCGAATTGTAATAAGCTTTGTAATATACGATTAGTAAATATTGTTTTACATAATAAAATATTTTCGAAGAGTTATTTCATTGAAACTGAATTTTTAAAATATTCAAAATTTTTATAAATAATTCAAAGTAAAATTATGAAAAGAAATCTTTTATAGATTCATTTTTCTTCAGACAATATTTTTTTTAATATATATTATTTATCAAAACAATCAAATCTTCTCTAATTAAATAATGTCTTAGTTTCATGGCGTTTTTTTTATCTTGAACATATTCGGTGATTTAAATTCTTCAAAGAATTCTGTTAAATCATCTATTCAGTATATTATCACGTCGACTTTCTTAAGTTTACATAAAATTACGTAACATATTTAAAATTATACATTATCATGATTTTCTAATAGCGATTTATTCCTGGAAATATCTTTAAAATACGACTTAAAATAGTTTGTTCTTTGCAAGAATTTCCAAATTAATATATGTTCTCAAATGAAACTGAAATTTGCTATGCTAAAAGTTAGTACAATGGCTAACGCAATAAAAAATAAAATCTTGTTTTTAATCGAACTTTCGAATTTTCTAAAAATGGGGAAATGTAATTAAATAATCAAAAAATGTTCTCATCATTCCTCTTAGAAATGACATGAATGTTGACAACACAAATATACTTTCATTACTTTTGGAATATTTTTTAATGAATGTATGCTGATAATTTAACGATTTCGTAGAGTCTTTATATAAACCCGGCACTGTTTAGATAAGTGATCGCGAATAAAGCAAACAAAAACTGAAAGAACTATGAGAAAATGTCGTCGATAAATGCAAAATAAGTCTAAGCATTGGTTGTAAAAATATGAATCAAAGATTATAGGAATATAGACAAACCAATATTTCGTTGGTGTTCTTGTTAAAATCTAATTATTTGATTCGTATTGAAACAGACCAGGAGAAATTCGATCCTGCTGACTAAAATCAGAAGAGATTTTCAAAAAGGTGAAAGTCAGATAAGTATTAAGAGATGTGAAAGCCCTTAGAAAGAAGAAAACCAGTTTGTGAGTGCTATTAAAGATCTAAATATGTGTATGGAGATTTCTGCAGCATAATTCCATTAAAACTTTTAAAAGTATATCATTAGAAAAATTGGAATTTAGATTTGCTAAATAATGTCAAAAACATAATAGTCAGATTATATGAGACACGACGAATTCTAAATACTAAATTTACTTAGTGGACAGTTATTATTTTATTAGACATTTTTCGCACCAAATGCTGTAGTATTCATTCATTATTCGTCATCAATCATTTTCCTGTATTATTAGAAAGACGGTTAATCTGAAGATCCATTATGAGGATTTTTCGCGAATGTCAAGATATTTGTTTATCCAAATTCCTACAACTTGTTCTCGAAGTTGTTTTTGTTGTGGTGACAAAGAAAGGTTTTGATCACAGAGTTCAGAAAAAAATTGAATGGATTCTAAATCCTTAAATTAATCACTCAATCTCTCAGGCATTTGGTGGTACTCCCTACACGATTGCTCAATAACCCTTACGAACACGCTTCTCTTTTAGATCTCTATTTTACCACTATCCCAGACTCATGTCGTCCAATGCAGCTCTGCATTCTTGGCAACTCTGATTACGCGATAGTATCTATAAACATCTCTTTCTGTTTCCCTATTAGCCAATATCCTCCTACCAACAGAATATATTTGAGTTATCAATGAGCGGATTGAGCTTAGTTCTGTGACTTCCTTCGTGACGTTACTTTGAATGTAGTTTTTAATCATCTGCCCCCGAGTGAAAGCCGGCATAGATGATTCCATTCCAGTAAGGATGTACCACGTGAAACGACATTCATCTCCTTTGTTGTCACCTTCATGGTCGGGCGCTCTAGCTCATATGAATCACTTCTTCCGGCTGTATCAGATCAACACGTCTAATTGCAACAAACTTCTCTTTCTCTCTGCTCGTAACGAATGAAAACGTGTCCTCGGAGTAGCGAAGTTACTGTTTGCTGATAGGATGAAACAACGTATATCATCTCGCAAGTTCGCATTTAGAGATTATTGGCAGATCTGAGAGTGTGTGCTGAACAACAGCAAGTCTTCAATCTCTCCCTTATTCAATCAATTCAAATCCTGACATCTGCAGCAGATAAGGTTGAATAATTTGCTCGGAAATTCTCTTCCAACTCTACAGTCTAACTATTTGGAATCCTGATTTCTCTTTTAGAACCAGATAAAATCCTACTGAGTGATATGTGCATAACCCTATCAGTAAGTCTCTGACATTTCTAAATTAGACCTCAATAAGGCATGCATGGGTGATGGGATCCTATGCGTCGACCTAAAGCAATGTGCTCCTGAGCTGGCTCCACTTCTCTCAAAACAACTATTGCGTCGCTGGTTCCTGCTTTATTACATGGAAGTCCATTTCTGTAGTTGTTTTTAAGAACTCTGGAGAAATTACTGACCACTCTAACTATCGGCCTATAAGTCACCTACTACTTTTCGGTAAAGTATTCAAGATTTATTCAATACTGAAATGTTTAATCATCTTATCTCTCCCGAGCTGCTCTTTGAAAAACAATATGGCTTCACTTTTGCCAAGTCTACCGCTGATGTGCTAATGGCCATCACTGTAAATATATAGCTTTTGATAATAACGTCGAAGTTCGAGTCTTCGGTATTGCTCGACGATTGTTTGATTTAATCCAATCGTTCCAATCAAAGTTGTTTTGAAAGGAGTCTCTTCCATATCCTTTCACATGAACGCCTGGGCCCCTCAGGGCTCTATCAGGGATCTTACGCTGTTTCTGATCTTCATCAATAATCTTCCTGATGACATCATTTCCCAAGTAGTCATTTTTGCTGATGACTAAACCAGTTACTGCTGTCTCAACAGAATAAAAAACCGTTAGAGCTGACAAAGTTAATCTGGCAACTGCTCTTGAAAAGGACTGCCCGCAATCTGTGGCTAGCTCGGTCAGGAAATGCCTCCAAGACGAATCTGCTCTCATTTAACCACCAGAGAGAAACTTTCCAGCCTGCCCTCAGAATGGCTAATGCTATATTCATGGAGAACAAAATACTGCGCCATGTTGGCCTCAAGTTTTCAACTGAATTAAAGTGGAACGACTATATCGAATTAATAACTGCATCTACTGAAAAGAAATTTTGGTCACCGTGTGATGCCAGAAGGTTTTTCTCGTCTGAATACATCTTGCACATTTACAAATCTACCAATCGTCCATGCATTGAATATTGCAGCCATATCTTTTCAAGTGATCCTCCTCACATCAAGGTTCGTCATAAATTCCAAAGAAAGATCTGCAATATAATATATCCTGACCTGGCATCTTGACTTTAGTCACATTCTCACCGATGTGACTTGGCTTTCTTTGTATTTTCTAAAAATATTTCATGTCTAATTGTCTGGCGATATTTTTCCTTTGTGATGGACTACGTGTGTTTAAGCATGTTACTAGATTGGCATCTCGGTCCGACCTTTTTACTGTTGAATTGCAACCAGCACTTCTAATCCAGCAGTTTCTTATCTCGCACTGCCTGTCTGTGGGACTCCTTCCGTTTACTTGCTTCCTTGATAACTACAATCTTCAAAAATTTAATCTCTTCTTAAAACCGGTTCTGTTTTATACCCAGTTTTTTTCTGACATTTGTATCCTTTGTAGTACTCTGCATACTAGTGGCATCCTGATTTACTTGCCGTGAAATGATTAAAAAAAAAACGTATAATCAACAAATAAAATATGAATCTGATTTTCAAACGGATTCCTTTCTTTGACAAATATTTATTTCAACAGTAATATTTTATTTGATATAAATATTTCTCTCTGAAACATATACCAATGGAATTGAAATATACTTTCATATAGTTCATGTTTCGTATTAAATAATATGATCCTTATTGTTTTATAATAAAATAAATACTTATTTTATTGAAAATTGTTATCTTTCTATTACTTTTCATCATTTAAACTAAATATTTTATGCATAACAGTATTTGAGTTAATTTACTAAACAATATATTTATTTTTTTTCGTCTACCGGCTTAAATATTCGCGAAATCTCATTAAATTAAATCAGACTTTTCGCGGCAGTATTCGAACATGCATACCTCTGAACAGAAGAAAAAGTTCTAGTCCAAGTGAGCTACGAAGAACTTAACCGATTAAGCCACTGTGAATACTGCATTCAATTGATATTCTTCTCGTAATACACTCCTGAATTTTTCATATCTGGTTGGTTGTGTATCCAAATGTAAATAAAGCAGTTACTTAAGAAGTAATGGATTTCTTTTTTATTTATTAATCCGGGGGATTTCATCACTTTAAATGTAATATTTAGTGGCTATTCGTATTTGATTAAATGCTACGTTTATATATTAAACAATTTATTTATTTATCTTCCGCTATCTTCCAGAATATTCGATACATTTTATTAAAGAAAAATATCTTCTCTCTGTGAGGATACGAACCAGCTTCCTACTTAATAAATAAAAGGGCTTCTACTCAAATAAGAATAACCCCTAACAATAAGGTGTAAAGGGATAAAATAACTCAGCCTAATAAACACATTCGTTGTTTAGGAAAATTCTTTCTATGTATTTTATCTTTTATACAATTATGTATAATCACTTTTCGGATTTTATATTTGTTAGCACATATCTACACCAGTAACAATTCACTGAGGAGGCAAAGTGGAGTAATGGATAGCGATTTGTATTAAGGAATCGGAGATCCGTGTTCGAATTCTAGTCGAATCCATTGGGAAAGGTGCCAATCTTCTTCTTCTCACTCCAGCTATGGGAAATAGTAGGACAGACTGGGTTCTATAGTCTTGGATGGCAACTGTTCTAAGAGAAGCAAAACTCTTAATTCAAACCCGGAGTAGAGTCCCTAAGTCGGATGGACGGCACTTTGTGCTACCTTCCTGCAACTCCTGCAGCCACGCTGGTACCAAACTCTATTGGTTTATCATCTGCTTTGGACTAGATGTCCGGGCAGCCCTAGATCTCCATATATCCCGCCCAGGCTCGTAGCGCACCGCACGTCTCTTGAGACGCTCGGATGACGACGACGAAGAAGAATTCACTGTATTCGAGGGATTTAATTTTTAATGGTTAAATACTCGAGAAACCATAATAAACCTGATTATGTAATACTTTTCTAACAAAACTTATGAGAGAACATTTCAAGAAATCTGTAACAATTTTGGAATGGTTATCAAAGAAACATTCGATCGTTTCATGTACATTTAAGCTTTTACGTACCGCTTGCTTTTTCCGAAGTTTTCAAACTGTTGGTGTCATTAGTTAGTCTTCATGGTGAAGGATCAATCGTTTTCATCTGCAACATATTTCCTTCTAATCTCAACATACAATTATCGTTTTATTTGGAAGAAAAGTAGCTTGTTTATGATCATGAGTCATTTATTACGATATTTGCTTGTCACGTATGTTCCTTAACTATCAAATTTGATCATCTGTCAAAATTTTAAAAACTTAATATTCAACATTATTATGAATAGAAATGCTCAAATATATGTAGAAGAGCAAGTTTTCTACTTAGCTGACACGAAAATCATACATCTAAGCAAGTAATGTAACCAAAGTTGTGCAAATGATTTTCAAAGACTTCATAGTATATTTTGAGAACAGTGGCTATCGCCATCGCCATATAATGTTATTGATTTTTAGGAAATATCTTACATTGGTCGATATTAACATTACCAGATTCAACCAACCGTTAAGTATTGTTCAGCAAAAAGTCTGTGCAAAACTTGGCACAATATACCATAATTCACACTACCATACACCATAGATTGTTTTGTTTTTTGGCATTGATTTTTCATTTTTTTTTTCCTTTTCTTTTGCTTTCGCGTCCTGTTTTCATATTTTGCAAAAAAAGCAACAATACATGGCGAAAATATTACTTACTCTCTTATATCTTGGGGTTTGAATCTCTCTGTTTTTCTATATATATATATATATATATATATATATATATATATATATATATATATATATATATATATATATATATATATAATCAGTTTAAGAAAAGCCACACTGTGCAGATTAGCATTTTTCACGCCTTAAGGTATATATAATAATAGGTAAATTGTGTCTTGGTTTTTATAACATCACTCTCTATATCAATGGATGCGCTACCTTTAATATACAGCTGACGTCTTCCATAAAGGTAGGAACTTTATACATATATATATATTTTTTCTGTTTATGTAGTTCTTCTTAGATTCTTCCTTTGATTGATCCTTTATGGAACCATGTTAAAGGACGAGGTCATTTAAAACACTGAATTTATACATGCGTGTTTAATACAAACTTCAAGGAAATAAATATGTTATTTTTTAATATGTGTTCGTATATTGAAGAGTATCGATAAAAAATATAAAGTAAAATTCGCTTTGACCGTTATAAACGGGGTCATATAAAGGAACATCAAATTTGTTCCCAAAAAGTTGGGATCTCCGGAATATATCATCAGTTCAGTAGTGTGTTTTAAAAATATTTGATCTATGTAAAAAGCATATACCAGAATAAAAAATCAAAATAAATTAATTCTTTAGAAATACCTCGAGGCGGTGTATAGGTAAGCAAGCTTGTCTCGCTAGAACAATTACGACTGAGTAGTGAGTTCGATCCTCACTGGGTGACCCCTACTTTCGGCCTTGTGCCACATCTAAGCGACACTTGGAAATCATTTTATATATATATATATATATATATATTATTGATGTGGGGCCAAAGTTGGGACCACAGAAGTAAAACACTGAACACGGAGTAGATGTAAGAAAGATATATTAACAACATGTTACAGAGATAGTGTAAGCGGAGCTTACTATAAAACTCTCTAGAGTGTTATGTCAACTACTTAATATAGGCCTGGAAGAATCTATTGTGTAGGTAGATTCCGGTCTCACAATAATTATGTTTCATTGAAAATGACTGACAAATTATATATATGTAAGAGCACTTTTGACTGAATTTACGGATTGTTTTACGCAGTATCCACATTTAGTTAAAAGTAAAAATAAAATTAATTATTGATAACGTCTAAAAACATAACCGAAAGCGCCCGGACATTCAGAACATTTGGACAATTTCTAGAAAATTTGCGCCTAGAAAAGTATATTATAAGAACACATGAAAAATTAATTAAATTTTTTTACCGCACCACCTTGTCAGTCGATTTTAATGACACTTGTATAAAAAGGGAATTCCTTCCCAAATATATATATATATATAATATTTAATTAATTCATCGAGTCTGATAGAAACTTCTACGGAAAGCAGGAAGCTCTGGACGGCCGTTTCGTCCTATATTTGGGACTCATCAGCAGTGCGCATCCACTACCGAGTATCGAACCCTGACAGTTGGGTTGTCAAGCGAACACCATACCAACTGTTCCAAATGGGCCTGGCTGACGAAGATATTCCAAATCAGACTCAGCTAAGCGCCGCTCGCTCACATATTCCGTGGCGAAACTCAACTGAGTTCTCTGTAACCATAGGACTGTGCCCCCGGGAGCCACGACTACTCTCACCAAGCCGCTACCAACTGGAGCATTAGAAGCCGGTTCAAGCGAAGATAAACACAGATAGTAATTAGTAGGAGGATTTGATAATGATATTTTTAATTCATATATATATATATATATATATATATATATATATATATATATATATATATATATATATAAAGAAAGAACAGTAAGATATATGATCCGGTTTTCTTACTGATATCTTTATTTTTACAAAATAGTGCTGAATGTAAATTTACAGAGCATTAATATTATAATTTAACTGATATAAAATTTTTAAAAGTTTGATTTAAGTTACTCCAAAACTCGTTTGAGGATGAAATGGAACTAATGTTTTCAATTTAAATACAAAATTAAATTCGAAGCTTTTAGCTCCCATTTTTGAAACATGGTTATTAGTCTGTAGTGAAAATGCTTACTTTAAATCAGTTAATTTATAATATATATATATATATATATATATATATATATATATATATATATATATATATATATATATATATGATAGCATTATGAACTTAAATATTAGCATGGTAAATAGATCTCTGCACTACTGTACAAAATTAAGGGTCATTTCAACAGGATACACTCATTTGTAGTTGCTTTTGCATATATTCCTTTTATGACATCGATATAAATATATAATGTAATGTATCCGATCACTCTTGTATAATTCAGAAATATATTAGGTTACATGCTTTCCTATGCAACTCATTGAAGTAGATTTGTAGAAACTTGTATATATCTGGGTCTACTCCTATCTATCTATCTATCTATCTATCTATCTATCTATCTATCTGATTCTAAATTTTTGTAGAAAAAGATATAAAATCGAAACAAATCACTGAACATCATGTTTTAGAGTAATAAGTTTTTTGATCAGGACGAGTACTTTTCAACCACTGATCTCATATAAAATGAATACAATGGTACAAGGTGAAAACTATATTTAGTCGACGCGTTCCGTCGCCTGAGCGACTTTATCATATGCTAATGTGATACCTTGATAAAGTCCTTCAGAGGACGAAACGCGTCGGCTAAATATAGTTTTTTTCCTCTTGTCACTTTTTATTCATTTTGTCACTTCTACACATACACTCTATCCGAGTATATGTGTGGGTGCGCGTGGGTACGTGAATGTGACTAAAAGGCAGATTGATAGAGTAACAGAATTGGAAAAGGAAGAAATAAACAAACAGAAATAATCTGCGGGAATTTATCCAAATTTTACACATGCGCTGATT
Source organism: Acanthosepion pharaonis (assembly GCA_903632075.3). Lineage (NCBI taxonomy): Eukaryota > Metazoa > Mollusca > Cephalopoda > Sepiida > Sepiidae > Acanthosepion > Acanthosepion pharaonis. The sequence continues at coordinate 1,378,141 of CAHIKZ030002112.1, forward strand.
GATTCTATTCAGCTTCTGTTTATTTAATTCTAAAGAATATGTTTCGAAATTTCTGTGCAATGTTGTAATTTAAATATGCAAAACAAAACCATATCACAGTGAATTCCGTATGTTAGCGCTATTTTTACCTAATTCACTTTTATTATTTTCTGATTTTGGCAATGTTTCAATACGACGAGAATATTTTTTTTTTCTGTGATTAACTGAAAGCTACCTTCTGGACACTTAGGTTATCGATCTGTTGGAAATAAGCCGAGAGAACAAGGAGGCATTGATGGTTCGTAGGCTTTGGCTAAAGTTGTTTGGGTTTTAATTTAAGCATGTGGCTACAGATTTTATGCAACTGCCGGAAGCCTTCCGAAAATTCACAATTGGACAAGGAAAGAAAAAGAAAATCTTTTCTCTACATTTTGTAAATAAATGTATCTGTTTTTTTTATTTGCAAAATTGTTTTCGTTTAGTTTTTGTACAATCTTCCCTTCCTTGAATCATTCTCGTATATCTTTCCTGCCATCAACTCTTTTTTTTTTATTTTATTTTTCTCCTTCCTATATTCAATTCTATGCTGGAGACGTGTTCAAATTTGACATAAATAAATGCACACAACGTCAGTTCAGAAACATGTTGGTAGCAACCAACGATATGCACATGTATAATATTATGAGGAGAGTAAAAGTAATTTTAACATCATTTTTCTAGGTATACCGCATGTCTAAAATTCACACCTATCCACGACATACGTTGTAATTTTAACAAATGTTGGCTTCCATTCTATTCCATAAAAATTCCAAATTCTCCTGTTCTCTCACCGAGATTTAAAATCGTATGTACCGTGCAAAATTCTGAGGATTTTAAAAATTTCATTGGAGTAATTTTAAGGTAATATAGTTTTCGTCGCCGAGATTGTCATATTGTTTAGCTATTGGCAAATTAATTTTAGAAACCAGTAAGATTGCATAATTTCAGTTTTTAAAGAAAATAGAACATGAATAATTTATATACTTATGTTCAATTCCTAACCAAATGAAGATCAATTTCAGCGGCTAATTATTGTGGATTAAATTTAACGCCCTTATTTATATATATCCGTGGAAACACGCGCATCTTCATAAGTAACTGCATATTGCTAAGTCATAGACAAATTTTCCATTGAAATCAACGGCGATGAAATTTAATTTGCTGTAAGATGAATATATGTTGACGTCATAGATTTCATTTTAAACGTGTAACAGTTTCATGCATTTCGCTGTTTCAAAATTCAATTTGAATGAAAATTTATTTCACTGACAAACTGATGATGCGAACCGAACATTACTAACCAATTATTTAGGTAAGTATTTCAAAGTCTTTTATATATCAGAATTCATTGAATAAATCTGTTAAATAATCCATATACTGTTTACTACATTCATGCTGTATACAGAGACAGGGTACATTTCTATGACAGATTTCATATTAATATTTTCTGTTCTCGCAGTTTGCTGTAAAATGCTAATTTCCATCATTGACATATCGCAAGCCTTTGAACGTTGCAATCTATTCTAAAGTTTCAATCTTATATTGTGTCCCGCTGACCCAGTTAGATAGAGAACTATATCAAATGAATTATTCAATATGTAATTAAAGAAATCTAAATTTGGGATTTTGGAATTTACTCAAAATATGTTAATAAAATGCTTGGAAATAGAAAATATTTCCAGTTTCCACTTTACCAGTATAGGCATTATCATATCCGTGATGGACTAACAAGGGCAGGACTGGGAAGGAGAGCTGAACGAAAAGATTCTGAAATATGCTTTGTTATTAAAGAAATTTTTATATATGTCTATTTCATACAAATAATGTTATTCAAATATTTATATAATTGCCACTAATTGCCCGTAACTGATAAAGTGTAACATATTTGAGTAAAACAAGCAATGTGAATAGGGGAAATCACGAATGGCTTATTTAAAGAGTTCCCGAGGAGAAAACAGCCAAGCCAGTGGTGTCTTATGTGTTCCTTGATCGGACAATTCGGCTTCTTCTATTCTCTTAATAGTCGGCGGTAATTATACTTTGGTTCTTCATGGTCTACTCAGCAACTAAGATTGTCATACAATTACGTAACTTACATGTCGTCATTTCAACCTTTGTGAATTAATCTCAGCCAAAAGGAGATAATCGCATTTTGCATCCAAATATTTGCTTTATTAATCCCTCGAGTAATTTAGATTTTTATATCTTTCCTATTTATTTCTACTCCTTAAACATATTTTCAAAGCTTCATGCAATTTCCCTAATCAGTAAGAAAAAAACGACATTCCATTCTAGCGATTTTCACTATATTTCTTTCAATTTAAAACGTAATACTGAGATATTACTGTGCCATGTTTTAACAGTCTGTGGTTGCTAATATAAGATAAACATTTTTCAAAGATTTATGAAAAATAATCCATAAACAAATACATTTATTCTTTGGATTTTTAGGATGGGAAGATATCATTATTTATATTCGAACTATTGTCCTCGTCTTTGTCCGGCTGTGTGTATTTGCACTCGGTAGAAACGGGCGAGCAATGAGAGAACAAGGCTAAAGAAATTAAGGAAAAAGTCGATAGCCCTAGACATGAACAACAGAAGTAGATAAGTCTATCACTGTAAATTAAATAATGTTTCATTTCAGAATTCCTTGTAAGTTGCCCAGATTTAATATACATCTAAGAAAAGCCGGAAGACAAAACAGTCGAAACGTCTAGATGGAAACAACAACGAAGAGAATATTCTGAATATAATTAGTGTAAAGAAAAAAAAATCATGTCTACTTTGGCTATATTTATCTCTTCTACTATAGGAAAGTGTTTATTCTGTCAAGTTTTGTACTAATTGTTCGGATGTAACAACAACAACAACAGCAACAGCAACAACAACAACAATAATAATAATAATAATAATAATAATAATAATAATACAGTGATGGAACTTATGAATTTGTTTCCAGGTTCGCTGTAATCCCACAGAAAGATTTCCTGCTAGTATTCAGTTAGACATTACTGTTGAATGATGGTCTCTCTAAGATTTGGATGGTTATCTATCTCGTGTTGAAATTATAATAAACCCTAATAATTTAGTGTATCATTTATAAAAATCACCAGGGGAAAATTAATATATTAACCAATTTCCCTTTAACTTGAAGAGGCAAATTATGAATCTAGCGCCTCATGAAGGACATGTAATGCCGTCAGGAAATGTGCATATTTCCAGGAGCAGGAGTAATTGTCAACACTCTTCTGATTGGGCTACTCGAATTGACCAATGATTTAAAAACTAGCCCAAGATTTGAACGTCCATAATTAGTCAAAAACTTGCTTTATGTGTCTAATATCATGGATAAATCTGAGAAACAAGAATTTAAAAAGCGAATAGAAAATATCTTGAAAGAATTTTGACCGAAAAAGACAGACTGAAGGGTGTCTGGTCAGCTTAGAGAAATGAAATGGTTAACTGACCTGGAGCAGGGTGAAGTTGGAGCTCATGTTATGAGAATTTACCAATGTGGTGAACAAGGAAGATTGTGCTGGGTATGAGGATAAATTAAATCCGTCAGGAAGGCCTCTGATCAGGAAATTTTGATCAGCGTGGAACAACCAATTAATTTCTGTTGGTACCCAGGTCCACCATGACACGGGGTGGTAGGTTCTTACCTATGGGTAAATAGTTTATTCCCCAATTGGATTCAAAACAGCATGAAAGGATAAAAATAAATTTAGATAGTAAAAATCCCAGCAATACATTTTTTGTAAAAGAAAATACTATTGCTCACAGGAAAATTAAATTTCGGCAATAAATGACACCTTAGGTGTTGATATGCCGCTAAAGAAACCGACGAACAAAGAAAGAAAGAAACATCACAGTGAAGAACTTGGACATGGTGTAGAGACTGAATGTTTTCAGGCATCACATGAAAATGATTTGAACAAGTATTATATATACGCAGCAAGTTACTTGAGGATATGAAAAGAGCTGAGGGCTAAGTAATAGCTATAGATATGCAAGACACTGTTTGAGACAATAAAAGAGCTGAACGCGAAATGCTATCATCTCTAAAGTCGTTTTTCTGGGTAGCCCTTACAATAGAAGGTGATCTAAGAGAAAGTAACAAAGACTTTATTATAATGCTTCATTTAGGGAAGTTGATACTGAAAAGGATAAAGATTATACGTTCTGAAAGTGACTAAATAAGATTTACATCACATCTTGAAGAGCATGAGTGCAATCGAAGAGTGTTTGCTGGAAAGATGAGGCTGTGAAATACAGATAAAATGAAAATGGATTGCAAAGATCAGATATCAGTAATGGGAATTAATCAGAAAAAAATATCAAGCACAACCGGTGGGGAAACTCAACCAATTTATCAATATATTTTATGAGACAAAATTTGGTCGGACAGCATCAAATATATCATGGTTATGAGAGGTAGGAAAGAAATTTTGCAAGAAGTCACTGCAGGAATGTATCGTCGTTAACTTATAGGACGTCGGTAAGATATTTAATTGTAAGGCGGGTAAAGCAGACGTTGTGCTAGGTTTCTGGTTTTAAAAGCAAAATGTCCAACTTGAAAGGTTGCAGACAAAATTATTTAGATCAGGGTATGATACCAGAATGGGTGGTTAAGGGGATGTCAGTTCTTATAATGAAGGACCCACAAAATACAGAGGGACACACAATAATACACATATTTTTGTTTGTCTTTCTTATGTACGAGGTGTTGAGAGGAATATTTAACGTGAAGATCTAACTGCATCGAACTTAAAATTAATCACTTACTGATGAGTAGAAGGGACGTCAAATGAGTTTATGAGGTGCTGAAGACCCACTTCTTATTGATGAGGAGATTTATAAGTATTACAGGAGGGGTATGAGAAAATTATCTATCACAAAGTACATTAAAAGGATTATTCGGGAGAGTGTTATCATCGAGTAGAAAAGAAATATATTAATCAAGTTTGGGATTTTAATGGCGATTGGTTTCCCTGTTGGTAATTATGATCATGATTCTGCGATTGACACTGATTCATAAGGAGAATAAATCTGGCTACAAGCCAGGAATGGATCGGAAATAATAGAATAGCCATCGATTACACATGGATGATCTTCAGTTATTTGAAAATATTTAGTTGGAGTACTTGATAAATATCATTATGATATAATCACAGCATATCAGCTTGTCATTTGGACATGTACTGTGAGTTTTGCTGGTAATGAAAAGGGAAAGTAAGGTAGAGAAACTGGATCTCCCCGAAGTCAAATACCTGGAGGAGATAGATATCAATGTTTTTATTGGAGGTTCTACTGATGGGCAAAACAGTAAATGACGGGATGACATCGCAGATAAGAGAGGAGTATGTTTGCTATGAAAAAAATAGCTTTGTAGATCCAAGTTGAATAGTGGATATCTGATTTTATGCATCAATATTTGGTTAGTCAGAGTTGGGAGATATGACACAAGTATTGTTGAAGGAACCGAAAGAAAAGGGAGATAATTACTATGCATAAGCGCTTGTACACGAATAATAAAGTCACTAGGATCTATCTACCATGCAAAGATGGCACAATATGCTTTATACGAGTAAAACGGTAATATCATAAAGTTTATCCTTGATTAAATAATTAAAGATTTGCAAATATTGTATTCTAAGAAATGTGCTGGGTGAAAAACGTAATTGCAAAGACAGAAATGTTAGTGGGTTGCGGAGAAATTATTTATGATGAGACATTCATTGGATGTAAAGAAAATGTTTAACCCGTACTATTTGAGGTTGAATATCTGGAATCATGGTGGGGGTTTTGGAGCTTGCTATTTAATAGAGAAACTGAAGACAGGATTTTTTTTGCAGCGCAAGAGAAGACACTAAGCAAAGTTTCTCTCAATCATTATGTTGGAAGAACAGCAGATTTACGCTTGATGAGACTGTTAAGATATATTACTGAGTGTATGCAACACATATTTAGTCGCTACACTCAACCGACACAAAATTTATGCAGAAACTTCATGAAAATTAATCCTCTAGAATGTATTAGAAATTATGCAGAAAGTATGACGTCTCTTTCACAGAAACGTTGTACAAGACCACCAAAATCAATAGATGGGAATGAGTAAGTGAAGCTCTTGTGGCATATGAATATCTTTACTGACGAGCGCTTGGAGATCGATCAATATGATATCAAATTTGTATACCAGCTATGAATTGATCTTAAGAGATGGTGTAGTTCTTTCGGAGAACATTGTGAAAGGCGAAAATACAGAGGTACTAAACCTGAGAAAGCAAATCGGAAAAATGAATGAAGCAACCACTCAAGTTGATTCTTTTGTGCGATTGGCGCCATCAGGACTATTTTCAGGAATCGTTCTTCCTCATATGACCTCTTGGAGATACCTGAAGATAATGGGAATAAGCATTTGACCGTGCTACTTGTATCCGCTCGTATGCTGTCGAAATGATTGTGCCACTCATCTGTAGTTAGGAGATGCGTTATATCATTCATCGTCTAGCTAAACATCTAAGAATTGAAGTGGATATCAAATAACAACTGCTATTAAAACCCCAGTTCTATGAGTGAACAAGAAAATTAGTTCAAAAGCATTAAATGAAATAAATAAATATATCTGCATAAATAGAAATATCATTCAGGAAGTACAGAAAATATCCGGATGAAATATAATACAAAAATCTGGATATTTTCATGTTTTCAAATTCAAACGGATGAAAGATTCACGGCATGAGTTTAAAAGAAAAGAATGGGATGTGTTAAGTAATAGATGGCATCGTTCTTTTTTTAAAATGAAATATTCCAGAATATCCATATAAAAAGAAAAAAAAACAACATGGGAAACTCTAATGGGATAACATACAGATAATGATATTACGAAGTTTAGTGTGATTATTTTGGTAAAGGATTTATGTTATGTTATCGTTATCGAGAACCAACATATATTTCTTTATTGCAAAATCAAAGAATAAGTAATGTTAACGTAACCTGCTTGTTTTGCGTACGACTACGAAGTAAGAGTTTTACCAAGGATCAGAGAGCATAATACCTCACATCTCAAACCTTTATGAGATTAAATCGCTACCACTTCTTCATTTATGGCTTCGATTGTGATCTACTCGTAATAATAATAATAATAATAATAATAATAATAATAATAATAATCCTGTTAGGTATTTCCAAAAAGCGAAAAGGTGATGAAAAAGTTAGCGTGAAGTGAAAAAATGGAGAAAGAATCTAAACGAACATCCTTTATATGTAAAAATGTAAATAAAATGTGTTCACACAAAACGCATTGGAAGGGAGGAGAAGAAAGAAAAAAATATGCTACCTGCATATCAAGTACCACTGATTACAAGCTTGAAAGACAGGAAAATCGTCAAAAGTTTTATATATTAAAATTATTCATGATGAGAAACATAAAAGTGAGCAAGCCGTAGAAGTTATTTGCTTGCATCAAATTTGTTTGTCACATATAAAACTAATTCCTGTGTGTATAGTAGCCAGTAAATAATAAATAATGTTGTAATAAAAAAGGGAGAGAATGAGATGATGCAAGTAGAATAGTGACAGAAGAACGTCGGTAGGAGACACCGAATAGTCTTAGTTCTTTCCACATTTGAATGGTCAGATTCCACATTTGAATGGTCAGATTCCACATTTTCAGATACATAATATTTTGACATATATTCCACAATAGCTAGAGTATATAGAAATGATATGGAAACATCTGAGAAAAGTTTAAAGAAAATTTTGAAACGAGTCTTATGTAATTTTTTTCCTTCATATCTACTATGCCATTTCTGATAATATTTAAAGTATTGTCATTTCCGTTGATTTATTTAAAAAGCCGACATTAAGATTACAAGACACCAGTGAGGATCAAACATAAATTCCTTGTAATATTCTCTACATTGCAGAAGATGTCAAGAATGCTCAGACTCGTTTGCGTATTCCTATTCTTCTACTGTCCACTTTTTGTGACCTTTAACAAACTGTAACCTTAGTTACTTGTTCTTATCTGATAGGAGTACCAACGGATATGATGGTTTGCTTCTGTAGGCAACAGCGACAGCATTTGTCGTGTAATACGTTTAGCAATTGCTCTCCTCTATCCTCCATTATAAATAGTTGTTATTTGAGCTAGTGTTGCCTTACTATTAACTTAAAAGAGGATGGCTTTTTTCCTCCGGCATCTTTCTCTTACGGCATAATTTTTTGACAGATTTCCTATCAAGTAATTGCAATTCAATGGTTAGTTTCTTCATTTTAGGACCTCTCCCTGTATCGGGTAAAAAGGTTTATTCGTGAAAATACTAACAGATCTGTGATTTTTCAAATAATCTGATTCGGCCGTCTGACATTTCGTTTTTTGCCTTGAGAAAGTCCACATTGGACGAAACGCGTCTGCAACTACTACAGTTTTCCTATTGTCATTTATATTCATATAATACAAATACAATATACACATATATATATATATATATATATATATATATATATATATATATATATATATATATATATATATATATATATATATATATATATATATATATAGTATTATTAGTTATATATACAGAGGAATTACTTAACTGTAATTTTCCATATCAGTCGTTGTGGTTATGTCACAGACTCCGCAGATTCGTGTCCAATTGTCAAGGGTTCAATCCGTATATTAAACTTTTGAAGTTGTAATGAACACACACATACACACGTGTTTGTGTGTGTGTGTGTGTGTGTGTGTGTGCAAAATAATTAGGGATAACTTACTTGTTCTTGAAACAATGAGTTCTTATAATGTGTGCCTTATTTTACATGGAGAGGCTGGGCAATCTAGATACACTTTTAATGATTCGCTTTAACACCTTATCTTTCAAGACTACGACGTGCATTAGTCAAAGGATTACGCTTAGTTTTATAACAAACTTACTAATAAATATAAATACGGTTTTGTTAGGATGCATTAACTCATATTTACTATTAATTGTGTACACATTAACAGGTTTAGCTGAAACCTGTTTTATTAGTAAAACTCTTCTCTAAATCTATTGAAAAATACTGAATAACACGTGAAATTATAATAGAGTTGTAATCAGTTGCGTTAGTCATCGGAATATTTGCTGAAGTAATAGCATTATTGGTTGGGGAAATAGCAGAATGGTCGTTGATAGAAGTTTTTCTTTTCCTCTTTCCTTACATTTCATTACGGATTTCAATTAAGGCTACAAGAAAAGAAGAAGCAATGGCGTCTGTGTCAAATGAAGGGTCGGCTGCCCTGGCTCGCCTCCCAGCGCTCGGGGGCCCTCCACTATTTAAGATTGTAATGAGTTTTTCAGCAATGTCGGTCTTCTCGCTAACATGTCGAAACGAATTCGGCTTTAGCAGGAAACAGAGGAGAAAAGAAGAGGAAAAATTAATCAGGAGACTATGAACTTTTTCTCTCTGCTGATTCTTTTACCTCCGGACTTTAGAGTGAATAAAAGTGGGGAGGAGGCTTTGATTATGTAATGTCTGCACCAGATTTTCTTGCAGTTGATTCTGATTGCATAAATATATCTTACCTGCTTAATATCATGGATTTTACAAGTACGCAAGTAAAATTAATTTTACACTGGAAACAGATAAGTTAGCTCTGAAACAGTTCTCGGTTTTCTCTTCGAATGAAAAATGAGAACATAATTTAACTTTATTTTTTATGCATTCCCTTTAATGAAGTTTAAAGCAACATAGTCTTCCTCGATATTTCTCTTAGCAAACAATGATATTGTAAATCGTTTTGGCAAGATTTCGAGTCACAATGCAAACGGCTTAATAGATATATAAGGAATTAAATGTAGAAGCAAGTTCGTAATCTAATTATCTAATTAATTAAGAAAAGGCAATTATAAAAATGGCTGATTTCAACTTTCCGAAGAAATCATATGAATGTTGTATCAGTCAGTTAGGTGCCATACGCGATACACGCGTGGGCGATAAGTATCTTTCAATACATGACTGATGAGGCAGTTTTTTTCCCGCAGTAGGTTGGCATTTCTTTCTACGGTAGACCAGCTGCCATCCGAGGCTATAGAACCCGGTCTACCCTGATATTTGCCCATAGGTGGGTTAGAGTTACCTGGGGGGAAGAAGAAGAGAATATTTTCACAGACTTTGAAGAACAAATGCATATACGAAACAAGTTATAAGATAAGCAGAATGGGGAGTCAAAACTTGTATAATTGTTTTGAATTTCGAAACTTATTTCCAATAGTAAATGATGAATGGCAATAATGAAGATCATGATGCCATTCAGTCTGTTGGTTTGATTCAAAAAACAATTCTTTATTACAAATTAATTTAAACTAGAAAAGCAACTGTCATGGAGTATTGAATAAATGGCACAATGCAATGACGAATTGCAAGAAAATACATTCTTCTAAATAAGAACGTCGGCCTTCATTGACATGCTTAAACTCTTTAGTAATAAAATTGTTTTTTCTAAGATAACTATATAGAGATTCGAAAGCAGCACTAAAATTAATGTGATTTTTTTAACGCATATGCATGTGCGCAATGCGCAATTGTTATATGCGCTTACAATGGGATCCGCTTGCCGAGTTCAAATTCATAACGATGTCGTTACTTTCACTTTAGCACAAATATGCTTGGAATCCATCTCTTCTCTACCAACCTATGGGTAAAATAGTATTGCAGAATGACTTCTCTCGTTGGCAACAAGTCTCGAAGAAGAATAAAACTGAATTCAAAAGCTGCGTGTAGCAATATTTAATGACACAAAAATAAAACAAAACATGTAGCGGACTGAGACATATCAACACGTGATATGTTTATGGGTCAAGATATTATCAACAAGATATATATATATATATATATATATATATATATATATATATATATATATATATATATATATAGACGCTTCCTAAATTAACATTAAAGATATTTCCGATAGACTATTAGGAAAGCCGAAGAATAGAATGTACTGTGGATCGTGTATTATTAAATAGTTTAATACCATGTTTGAGAACGTTTGAAATTTTCAGTCATTTATGCGTAATTATTTAAATACAAATATTAGTGGTTCTTTCTAAATCTGGAATTCAAAAATCCCTCTCATTCTAAAAGATCTTGTTTTCTAATTTTACAGTTTGTATAGGCCTGTTCTCTGTAAGTCTATATTATTCTGCATTGATGATATTTTATTCCCACAAGAATGTTTTAATTTTATTAGATTTTTATATATTTCATTTGAACTTTACGAGAAGTTCAATCTTTTGAACCAATGTTAAGGAGAAAACGGACAGATGTAGCTTTTTTCTATAAAATATTTGGCGCAAAAAAGAAAGAAATGTTAGCATTTGCCTAGAATATAGCTTCCGTTCAATTTAGCAAATTCAATAGTAAAATGTCGACCATATTAAATCAACATATTCCACTTGGTGAAAGCTAAGTTTATTATTGTTTCTAAATTTGTTCACTATCTTCCGCGTTCTTCACCGTGTGCTGATATGTCACCTTAAAATAGAATTAGTTCAATCATCTCTTTTCATTTGCCTGAAGTAGCAAAGTTGTAGGATTTCGTAATCAATTTTGATCGTTTGTTTAATCGGTTCACACAAAAAAGAAACAAATAATTTAAAAAAGAAATGAACTCCAGCAAATTAATTTAAATTGAAATAAATATTACATGAGATGAATGATAAATTAATTTTGGAATATTTTCATGAAATAGACACTCATGGTGAAAATAAATATGGACACAAAGATGTACAAGATAATTACAAATTAATATTTTGCAAATTTGAAAGAGTAAATGACAGATAATAAATATGAAATTAATAAGTCGCAACTGGTAAATATAATTAAGTTAATTTTGAGGAAATGTTTGAATAATTATTTATTTTCTACAGAGAAGCAACGAAGAAACAGGAATATTGATTTTAGATCATATGGTGCAACAAACGAGTGAAATTACAGAAACTTTGACATTGTAAACTCATGTGTGTAGATAAAATGAAAATAATTTCGATATTAAAGAAAATGATTTAAAAATCAATACGAAAAATAAGTTCAAAGGAAATGATTAATAAGGAAAATGACAAATAAAGAGATGAATTGATATAGCTTAATACACACACACACACACACACACACACACACACACACACACACACACACATATATATATATATATATATATATATATATATATATATATATATATATTATCTATTACATATAGACAGATTATTATATTACATATTATTATACATATATTATTATTATTATTTTACGTATATATACATATACTACAGTTGAAAATGTTTGATGCCACCACATAATTAGAAGGTTATGCAGTTGGCAAATAAGTAAAAATTTTCCATCCCAGAAAAGAAAAACAATACTTAGAGTCTTTGAAGAAAGAATAGAATCAGTTATTAAACTCATAATTTGACAAACATTTGCAACGGATCCCCAAAATTTTTGCTGCAGTAATCAAGCCTAACGGAGGATATTTTGACGAGTGCAAAATTTATTCATAAAATGATTTTATTTTTTAGTCAGAGTTAAATATCTAATTAATCCTTTGAGACTTGTCAGCGCTTTCCCGGTGGGTAAACACTTGTAACTATTTTTATATCTGCCCTGAAATATTACATATAAATTGTTTTCCAATTTTGATTCAGGAGATCGGGTAAAATGTTTCATATTGTTCAGAAAGCCAGGGCTCAAAGGGATATATTATTCTTTATGAAAAACTAGGTAATCCGTATGGGTAAAACAAGGAGGATATAATCCAGAGAGCTCAATGTAAATCCAGAGCAAATAATTTAAATAAAAACAAACCACTTTAGTGGTCTGTTTTTTTTATTTATATATATATATATATATATATGTATATATATATATATGTGTGTGTGTGTGTGTGTGTGTGTGTGTGTGTGTGTGTGTGTGCATGAGTTTTGTGGGTTGCTAATGTTTAGAAATATTGAAGTTCTCATCGTGCCTCACTTTTCAAACCATTTACACGAAATGCCTTTTGAAATATATTTAGGTAGCATAAATAAATAGATATATTATATCTATTTAGTAATAATCTTCTCAAGTTCACTAATAACTTTCTCAATTTTAAGTTAAAATACATCAAAGAAGGATCTGTTAACCCATGTATTTGTGAATATGGATTTCCTCTTAGATAATCTATTATTATATATTCTGTCAAAGTCAGACTAGTAGTAGCAAATAATAATGAAAACAGGACAAAAAGTAATCGTTTATTCAATTAAGAATTTTTTTTTATAACTTGGATTATCTAAGAGGAAATAATCCATATTCCAACACCATGTATATTCGATTTCGCCTATATAATTGCCAGTAGTGAATTGCGAACATAAACTTAATGTTACCGTAAACGTTACGAGGGCACGCGTGTTATAATGATTTAAAATCATCGTTCCTTTTTCAAAAACATCAAGATATAATTATAGTATATATATATATATATATATACTAGGTATGTGATATATATATATATGGGTAAAATATTTTTGATGAGTGGGTATATAAAATCAAGTGGCTACAAAATCCACATAGAAAAAACAGATGTAGAAAAATTAGTATACTCCCCATGTAACCAAATGGTTAGGACATAAATTCCTCACATTAATAGTCAAACCATTTTCCCTTGTGAAAATAAACTAAGTACTATTTTCAGTAACACACTAAAATTAAGTTGCGCTATACAAAAAAATTAAGAACCATAATGCTAATATCTTAAATAAACACTTATACCAAAACAAAAAAATTTAGACAATAGAAAATAAAACTGAAGTGTAAATAAACAAAAACTATGTAATTGTCGAAACCTCAAAATTGCCACTACAAAATAAATATTTCTGAATCATTAGTTTTATCTCTTCGATTGAAAATATAACATAAAAATATATATATATACTATGAATTCAAAAAAGATTCAACCAACATATTTAGAATAAATAAATATAAAAAATCAAACATCTCTCTCAAAATATTTCTGGCATCTAAAAGAATCAAATAAAACACCTACATTAAAATGGAAGTTAATTTGAATTTGTAGATCATTGTGAAACTAATGTATGTATATATTACTAAGTTTATAAAAAGTAAAATTTACTGAATCAGAGAAATGAAATAGCTATTATATGCCGTCATTGTCAAAAATTTTCCTTAAATAAATATAAAAAAAAAAAAAAAAAAAAAATTGAATGGCAGGAAAAATGTTTTTAAACTGTTATTTAAAATTGTGGTTAAAACAATATTTAGTTTAAAAATTGTAGTTAAATAAAAATCCTAACTTGAAACACCTCTATAATAAAAGATAAACATGAATTCACAAAAACACCTCTGAAAATGAAATATTAAAAGCTAGATTCAAAATCTAACATACATATGAAACTTTATTACTCAGGTTTTCTAAATCTGAGAAATTTTATAGTTAAAAATTACTTAAATATTTAAATATAATAGTTTAAAATATGTAATTTATATATACTTTGTTATGAAAATAATTATACTTACTATGTAATTATCCTTCTGTTATAAATAGCCTTTATTTTAAAATTTTAATGTGGTAATTTTAAAATTGTAATTAAAAAGTTAAATAAAATATTTAAGTTCTTGGTACATATATGAAACTTTATACTTAGGTTACATATATTATAAATAAATAAATTGTAAATAAATACTAAATCGAGAAATGATCAAACTAAAATAATATTTTAAAATAAAAGGTTTAAAATTGTAATTTATATATACTTGGATATTGAAAAATAATTTTACTTTTATGAGTAATATTCTGTAAAGTAATATAGTCTAATATAACTAATAATGAAAAATATTTCAAAAAGTTTAAAGTTTGTAATTTTAAAATTGAAACTAAAATTAAAGTTAAATTGAATGAATTCTAACCCAAGTTTCTTTTAAATAATACTACAATGCACTAAAAAAATCCCAAAAAAGCAAATATAGTAAAATAAAATTAATATGAAATGCCATAAGATGTAGCTTTTGAATGACCCATGTCCTTTAGCATGAAAATTATATACTAGGTTTATATATATATATAAAAAAAAAAAAAAAAAAAAAAAAAAAATGTAACCTCATATTATACTTAAACTTGAATTAATACATAAAGTTTACTAATTTTGAGAAATGACTTAGATAGTTTTGTAGTCTGGGCCATTAATATTACTTAAATAATATCTAAATTAAAAAAGTTTAAAATTGTAATTTACATATACTTTTGATAGGAAAAAAATTTTTACTTACTATGAGTAATTATCCTTCTGTTATAAAGTAATATAGTCTAAATTAAAACTAACAATGAAAATATTTTAAAATTTTAAAGTTATAATTTTAAAATTTTAAAATTGAAATTAAAATTGTAGTAAAATAAAATGAATTCTAACATGTTATTTATAAACATATGAAACTTTATTAATTAGGTTACATATATTTGAAATAAATAAATTAATTAATTAATAAATAAATAAAGTTTACTAAATCTGAGAAATGACTTACTAGTTTTGTAGTAAGTGCCATTAATATTACTTAAATAATATTTAAATTTAAAGAAAGAAAAAAAAAAAAAAAAAAAAAAAAAAAAAAAAAATAAATAAATAATTAAACATATATTTTGATATGGAAAAATAATCTTATTAATAGGTAATTTTCCTTCTGTTATAAAAGTAATATAGTCTATTAAAATAAACAATGAAAATATTTTAAAATTTTAAAGTTGTAATTTTGAATTTGTAATTTATTTTATGTAGTTAAATTGAATGAATTCTAACCTAAATTTCTTTTAAATAATTACGCATTAAAAAAGAATCCAAAAATAACACCTATAGTAAAATAAAATTAATATGAAATATTATAACATGTAAGCTTTTGAATGACCCATGTCCTCAGTACTTACATGTGAAATATTATTAATAGGTTTATATATAAAAGAAAAGTTTAGTTATTTTGCTGTCATGTCATATACATATACAAAAAAAAAAAAAAAAAAAAAAAAATGTAACCTCATATACATACTTAAACTTAATGTTAAAATAATCCTACATAATATAATGGATTCTAATACATTTAACTGTTCTTAAAAAGAATATAGTAAAATAAAAATTAAAAAGGAAAATATTTCAAATCGTAGTTAAATAAAGATATGTAAAAAAAAAAAAAATCTTTAATTTTAAAAGATGACGTTGAAAATTTTTACCGTTAACAATTTTTTTTTTTTTTTTTTTTTAAATTCAGACGACATCCATTCAACTGACGTCAGGTTTATAAAATACCCCCTTAACCAAAAAATAATAACTGATACAATGATACTGTCATAAGGAAAATAGACACCCCGTGTTCAATTTGAGTAGAATATAACCATGGAAACGTGATTTTAGCTGTATTTAAAACCCGGTAAATTTTTATCCAAAAATTCGCTTGAAGATGAAATAGAACTAATATTTATTTGCAAAAATAAAATTAGGGTTTTTAGCTTCTATATATATATATATATATATATATATATATATATATATATATACAAGTTAATAAATACTTGTATCAAATATTTACAAATTCCCTTTCCTAATATATTTGTATGTATGAATTATTTAATTAATAGAAAGAGGTTCTAATGGTTCCAACGAGAGAAAAAGAATAAAATTAAAAAGAATAGAAGAGAGGTGCCGCTTTTTTGGTTGTAATGTGTCTTATTTTAATATTATTTTATTTTCCATTATATATATATATATATATATATATATATATATATATATATATATATATATATATATATATATATATATATATATTAATAATACTCGCTTGGTAAAAAATCAGGGATAGCACAACTTGCAAGTATATCAAAACAAATATGATGAAAAAATGTGTTAAAAAAAGAACTCTAAATATCCGAACAGGCGAAACAAATCGTCCAATGCCTTAAGATTTTAGTCTAAAGAAAAAACCCAAGCGAGTAATAAAGGTTAAATATAGAGTATTCAACACGCTAAGTATTGCTGGAATAAATAAGATGAAAGCTAAAAAGACAGGAACAACTTATCTAGGTTTCACATAAACAGGTCTTCAGGGTACATTTGCCATATTACCCTGAACATCTGTTTAGATGAAACCAAGTTAGGCTGTTCCTAGCTATTTAGGTTATTTGTTATTTTTTATATATATATATATATATATATATATATATATATATATATATATATATATATATATATATATATATATATATATATATATATATATATATATATATATATATATATATATATATATATATATATATATATATATATAGTTAGTTAGTTAGTTACTTAGTTTATGAAAAACTAGGTAATTGTATGGGTAAACCTAAGGAGGATATAATCCAGAGAGCTCAATGTAAATTCAGATCAAATAATTTAAATAAAAACAAACCACTTTAAGTGGTCTGTTTTTATTTAATATATATGTATATATATATATATATATACATATATATATATATATGTGTGTGTGTGTGTGTGTGTGCGCGCACGTTTCAGTGAATGTAACAGTCAAGTTAATCAATCTGAAGTTCTCATCGATGGAAACATAGGATTAAAACAATAAATATTTTAATGTACGGTTTTTTCATTCTATATTTAATAGTGAAAATGGATATGTAGCAATTACATATTGATTTGACTGGGTCGAAGGCGAAAATAGTAGATATGTTGATAAGAATATCGAACTTGACTATGTCTTTTATATTTTCCACTAATACTAATTTCAAAGAAAATAATTGACCATCTAAAATGTTGCAATAACATTCAAGAAAATGAAAAGCAAATTTCACTTGTTCGAAATTTGTAGATAAATGGCTGCTTTTCAAATTTCATAATAAATTCACATACATAGATATTAATTATGATAAATTTGCTTTTTGCATACATAAAAATTAATCTAATTTATAATCAGATTAAATTTTAATTAAAATACAGAAAAAAGAAATAAAAAAAAATTTAGTTCTGAAAATGTCATTGATATTAATATATATTATGCAAATGTTTAATTTTACTTATATAAATCTAAGCTTACAAATATGTTTATAAGACAGGACTTTATATAGTCCGCGTTTTGTGTTTGCATACGTCTTTGATTAGTGAATCAATACTTCTGTTATCCTTTTGTACAAGATTTTACCTCTCTGATCCTATTTCGAAATCCCAGATCCGACCTTTTCGACTTACTCGCTTTAATAATAAATCTATTGTAAATTCTAACTCAACTGCAGGTTATAGGCACCCGAACTCGTTGGCCTGTGTATTCTAACGTCCACAAAAGAAGATTGGAAATAGAAACCAATCATATCGATCCGGGCAAATGTTTTTGGGCGGGGAATGTCTTCAGTCATCTATAACAACTTCGAAGGATTATTTATCGCTTCGATTTCTTCTCAGTAGTGATTGATTGAATTAAATCTTGGCAATATTTCCTGTTCTAATTTACGGTAATTTTATCTGCCTGCTGTCAGAGTTATCGATCCTCTACGAAGAAGAGTTGATGAAGAAGTGGTCTTATCTTCACTCTTCGATGGCTTCAGATTCTGATTGATTCATTGAAGAATTGCGAGGTTTCTGGTCAGGCCGTACCAACCGTCACAAAGATATCAATTCTCTCATAAGAAAAAATACAATTGCATCCGGAGAAATCTTTTAGTTCTCTTTCCCTCTCAGTAACGCCTGTGACATTAACGCGTTTATGGGTGTACATGTTGGGGTGCATATATATATATATATATATATATATATATATATATATATATATATATATATAAAGTGTGTTCCAATAACTTGAAACAATTTTAAATGAGAATTAAGTTTAAAATAGGTCCAAGTTTTTTGAACTCTTTATATATATATATATATATATATATATATATATATATATATAGAGAGAGAGAGAGAGAGAGAGGAGATAGAGAGATGTAGATCGAGGGAGATAAATGCCTAGTATTGATTTATGGGCGATTTACTTTTTTTCTCGATGTCAAATATATAATTTAAATGTTTACTAACTGAAAGATGTCTACATGTGTTTTCCGCCATTATCCTCATGTAATATGTTGTCATTACTTTCATGGAATATCTTGACATTTAAAGATTCAAATTAATAGCCATTTTAATCCTATAAATCTTTAATTCGGCCGAAATGCGTATTTTTTAGATAAATGGAAATTTTTAATCACTTCAGATAACCGTAAAGAATCCTTGATATTTAGAAAATAGATAGATAACTCCAAATTGTATCGATCGTGTTTCTTTTATGCGAGTGAATGATGCCAGTACAAGTGATAAATGGTAGTGTTTTTAAATCATTCCAATTGACTTTGGCTCTGATGAGGATGAGTCGAAAAGCACAAAAACCCGAAAAAAGCATCAAGCAATCATTTATATTCTTTTAAAAAGGATTAATTCGGAAAACTGAAAAGGAATAGACAATTGAATACAAACACTATCTAACGTTTCAATACATTTCATGATACCCACGACAACTTACACTTGTGTCACAAAAAAAAGCAGATCCTGGCGGAAAGCCCCCTCACATAATTAGATGTGAGTGTTTATGTTTTGTTTATGTTTTATCGATGCTAAACTACTAGACAATGGGTTGTTTCAAAAACTAATAAAATGAGCAGAACATTGATTTATGAAGGCGTGCATAGAGTCTGAGATTGAAAATCTTTTAGGAGATTCTTTTATATTCAGTCAGATCCATTACATTCGCTTACGTGCTAATACTCTTTGGAAAGATATGAATCCTATTCTTCTTCCGCCAGATTTTGGTAAATAGAAGGGCTGACCGGGTTCTAGAGCCTTGGATGGCAACTGGTCTACCGTAGAAAGTAATGGAAACATACTGCGCGAAAGATCTGCCTCGTTTATAGTGTATGACGCATTGCATACTAATAAAATTAGAATGCAACAGGATTCAGTAAGATGACTGGTTTTTCGAGCGATGTTGAGTCAATTGAAAAATTGTGAAGGATTTTGAAAAGAAAGTATTACATTTACGGAGCGCAATTTACCAAAAAGGATGACATTTACAATTCTTGATATTCACTCCACTCTCAGTGTACAATTAATACATCATAAGTGATCATAAAATGAAACTATTTTACGATTCCGATATCCAGATTGTGTACATAGTTATTAGAAGAGGCTGGGTTAATTTTTTTCAAGATATTTTGTGGTTATAATTTCTTATACTATGTTCCTCTGTGTTTCCGTCACATGGGTAATAATAATAATAATAATAATAATAATAATAATAATAATAATAATAATACACAATACACACTGACAGAACAATCAAGGCCAACCGGCCAGATATTGTTATTAAAGACCACAAACAAAAACGGTGCCTCCTTATTGATATGGCAGTCCCTGCCGACTGCAATGTATCTTTGAAGATATTCAAAAGTTGTCAAAGTACAAGGACCTTGAAATAGAAATCTCGAAAATGTGGCATATGGGGAACATCAACAATCCCTGTTGTAGTTGGAGCCCTAGGAGTGGTTGGAAAAAGATTGCAGTAGACTAATTGAAGGATTCCTGGAAGTCCATGCCTCAAGGAGATACAGAAAATTGTTCTGACAAGTACAGCCCACACCTTACGCAGGGCTTTATCTATGTAATCTTTTATTATTTTTATTTTTTTATTTTTTTTTTGTCAGTGGAAAGTGTCATGACGCCATTTCTAACCTTAGGTCCCAGGGCGGGACCCGGAAAGAAATGTATAAACGCCAGAAATCAAAGAAAATATAATAATAATGTTTATTTTAAATGCCAAATATATTTTAAAAATAAAGAACGTAATCCTCGTATAATATATGACTGCACCAATATTGCAGGAACAAGATATTCTTATTAAAATTAATGTAAGTAACTTTTAGTCTATACTCAACACATGGAGAT
Source organism: Acanthosepion pharaonis (assembly GCA_903632075.3). NCBI lineage: Eukaryota > Metazoa > Mollusca > Cephalopoda > Sepiida > Sepiidae > Acanthosepion > Acanthosepion pharaonis. The sequence continues at coordinate 1,399,167 of CAHIKZ030002112.1, forward strand.
ATCATTGTGCATTAATCTTCGAGTCGTGCAACCGGTTAGAAATAATATGTATATTTTTAGATGTATACATAATAGCTTTTTTTTCATTGCATCGAGAATATATTATTTATATATATATATATATATATATATATATATATATATATATATATATATATATATATATATATATATATATATATATATGTGTGTGTGTGTGTGTGTGTGTGTGGAAACACACAGACACACACTCACACACATGTATGTATGTATGTATGTATGCATAAATTATTTGAGAAAATTAAAAACAAAATCACATATACATGCTAGAATTAAAACTTTTAGGTATTTTCATAATGTGTTGTTTTATTAAAAGCGTTCAATAATCTTCATTCTTCCAAGGTTTTTAAATGTTTGTCAATATATATTTGATCAGAAATAAAGTAAATATATATTTTCATGCATTATGAATCCAAAGAGGTTGAACCATCTTCTATCTACTTACCTATTCTACAACAATTACACCAACGTCAGTTGCCGCTTCAAGTATTATTTCAGTTATATCAATTTATTCCTTTTAAATATGATACCGGACTGAATATTATCAAGGTATTGAATATTTATAAAAAAAAATCGACAGAATACAGGACATCGGTTGTTGCCCAGATATGTCAGGGTTATTATAAATTCAAAAGATGGTTCTCATCGTGCAGCTTAATATCGTCCACGAATTTCAAAGGTACTTTTAGCGTGGGAAATAAGCTAAATTCACCAGTAGATAAATGTCATCTGAATGTCTTATTGTTGTGAAGGTTACTTTATATTCCTGCTGAAGAAGTGAAGACTCCATTCTTTGTATTACTGAATGCCATAGTCCCACCCATATAGAAACTCACTCAACCGTATCTGCCTGACGACAGAATAAGCCAAAAGGGAATGCCATTCAATACATGACATCACTCGTAGGCAAGTAGATTACGTCAGAGATTTCAAAAAACCGAACAATTTTGGGATATCATTGAAGCTATTTTGCAGTATTTAATGTTTCTTAAGCCAATTATTTACATATGTTTATGGAAAACTTTATCGATAATTTTTATCTGGCTTTTAAGTTTTCCTGATATGCAGTTCATTATTTATACGTTTTTTAATGTCGTCTTGTGCTGGTTCAATTCAAAGGAACGCTCTCGGTTGTATCAGTCATCTGAACCTTTAAGCTACAATGGAGTGTGTAAAATAAAAGTAAAAAATAGGCGGTGGTTGAAACCAGATATAATGCATGACATAAGACATTACTTTTAGGTGATGTTCATCCGAAGGTGATATAATTTCTTCCATAATAGTTCATTACTGTAGCGTAAGTGGGAAATAGATATTAACCAATTGTTTCTGCATCAGTATGTTAGTATCTATCTATCAACCCATCTTAATCTGTTTATATGTAGCTAGTCATTGATCTATCTGTCACTGTTTGCATATATATATATATATATATATATATATATATATATATATATATATAACTATGTATATAAATATGCATATATTTATCAGTTTCATTACAACTTTATCTATTTTATCATACTTATATCTATCTATGTTAATCTGTTTATATGTACCTATTTATTTATCTATCAGTCGTAATCTGCTTATATATATATATATATATATATATATATATATATATATATATATATATATATATATATATATATTAGAGGCGACGGACGTCTAACCACAACGATGAGCTGTGATGCAGCCAAACTGTCTGTCTGTGGATGACAAAATATATATATATATATATATATATATATATATATATATATATATATACATTCCAAAGAGTATAGAATATTCCAAGTAAGTTAAAACAATTTATTATATTTATTATATTGGAATCGTAATCAGGATCATGATCTAATTCATCAGACCGACAAATCCCTTTTAGGTCTGATGAACTGAATCTGTTTTATATATATATATATATATATATATATATATATATATATATATATATATATATATATATATATGTATATAAGGTATCTCTCCTATCATGAGCGATAAATTATGGTAACAGGGGCTATTGTGGAGAAAATCAGGTAAGGGAAAGTTATATTTCTGCTGCGGGCGACAAAAACACACTAACATGTAATTTGGTAAAGCAGGATTTTATGATGTCTCTGCTTCAGAGCTTGATGAATCTGATCACGGTGCTTCAGCCTACTGTCTTCAAAACCCTTTAACTCAATGAAACGTCTTACGTCACTCCTTTCAGTTTGATGCTTGGGCTTCACAGGTTCCAGAAAAAAGTTGAGTGGTTTCAGTTTGTATTTCAATTTGTCTTAGCGTAAGAGTGGACGCCTAAAATGTATAGAGAAAAGTGCTCAATAGAAAATCGAATCGGAAGAGCTAAATTATTTAAGAAAAGGCTAAAATTACAACCAAGATGTACATCCTTCCACTTGACTGAGGAGACTTTACGCTCAAAACGCGGGTTACCTGGTTTGTTGTCATTTTATCTTTTCTTAAAAAAATATATATATATATATATATATATATATATTATTTCAATTCTGTATTAAGTCAATCTATTTAATCTATTTAACAACATTCGGGCTGCGATACAGATTTGAAATTCGTGTTTATATAGAGACAATAAATAACAAGCAGATATGACAACTTGTATCGTTTTGTTCCATTAACACATATACATAATTGTATAAGGATTATAATTATGTTTCGCTCAATAAGCAGATATCTCACTTCACAAGTTAATCAAAGTTATCAAATAAGACATCTCGTGATAACAGTTCAAATCAGAAAATAGGCCGATCGTTTGTTCGTGGATATAGTGTGAACATCGAAATCAATACATTGATATTGAATGCTGACTAGGAGTCTCGAAACTTATGAAATCAGCAAACAATGTGTTACAATCGTTTCTGCAGACATTCTCTATATAAAGTTCATTCGGTGCTTCAAAATAGATAATTTTTTTTTTTTACTTAGTTTGCGCCTAATATTTAAAATTCTTCCGAAATATGTGACCTACCTTAATGAATATCAATTACATGCGCAAGAAAAAAAAAACGGAAACTTTTACTTGTCCAAACACAACAATGACATCTTGATTTAATTTCCTGGAAAATTATCCTATCTAATGCCCATAATTTAGTTATTGCATTTCTGAATGATGTTCACACCGTTTGTAGATTCCGTTAGTATTAGTTAAAATAATATTTCCGTTTGGTTTTTCAACATTTCATAGTAATTATTTAGAGTATTATTATATATTAAATACAAAATATTGAAGTTAACACTCAGAGGCGGCAGACTGCTTCATGTTAACCATAATAATCAGGCCATATACGTTGACTTTTTTTCGACTATTTGTATATGCAGGTCAGTGCTGCATTGTGAGTCGTCTATTGTATCATGCGTCGTCTAATGTAAAGGTTATTTTTGCGGGCGTGGTTTGTTAATTTATTTTTAATTTTTTACTTTAATTAGTTGTATTACTTTATTTTACGAATTCTAATGTATAGAATTTTCATAACTCGTAGTTTCGATTATTTTAGTGATGCGTTCTTCTAGAGGATCATACTCGGAAAATATATCATATGGCATCAACATATCTTCTATAGAATTTCGAGATTTCAAATTTCTATCGCAAAAACATACATGTAAATATTTATTGCATTTCCAGAAATTCAAATTTTGAAATACATATTTTTCCTTTCATCAAATAATTAGGATATCCATTAAAAAATAAAAGAAACACCGTCATCCAGTAAACACTGTGCTACCATATAATGAATTCTATGCAAAGATGAGCGATATTTTTTCTGATAGGGATGAAAGCCAAATCTGAGATTGGAATTCGTTTAGGTTATTTATTTCCTGGTAATTGAGAATTGCCGTGCGAGCCAACTGAATTGGAGAGAGAATCCTTGAGAGGCTACATTATTTAAACTGATATAATCAACACTGACAGAAATCTCAAAGCAAAACAAAGATAGAAAAAAAAATGTCCGTCCGACTCATTTTAAAATGTGTGAAAAGGTTTTCATATTTACTATCACTGCTTATTGTGGCACTGTGTTAACTGGAGGGAGTATTATGTTACCCTAATCTTCCAACTTGGAAAATACGAGCAGCAAATATGTTTTTTATTAAACATAAAAAAATGATCACATCGGCTTTTGGAAATGTGTTAGTATCCAATCCATTAAGAATCGTTACAATTATCTAATTTACATAATTAAAAGGAAAGCCAGCTTGATGTGAAAAAATTTTTGGGAAATCATTTCATATTACTAACCTTTTAAACATTGAATAATATTGTATTAACTCGAAGAACATGAAGTCTTTGTGTTATATTTTTAATTTATATATTAAACCGGCTTTCTTTTCCTTTTTTAACAGAAAAATATTTTATATCATTTATTTAAAGTTATTTTATTTAATTATATATTTTACTTAAAGAAAAGAAATTTGAAAAATGTGTGACAATAGAGAATATTTCAAGTTATTCCTAAACTGTATTTCTTAAAAATCAAGTGCCAGACTTAAATTTTACAAGAAGCTTCCAGACAATAGCATAATTGTCAAGGGAATTCATCTGCTGTGAAATCCTAATTGTCTGCCGCAGGGAAAGAATTAGTGTTAGTGGGTAAGTAGAATAAGGAATTAGATATTTCTTCGATCAACGTTTCAGGGTGCAAATAAAGGCAACGAAAATTTCAAAATAAAATAAAAAAAAATATTAACTGGAAAGTTTCTTGAGAGTTTTTGTCCTATATATTTTTTGCTCTTTTCCTATCGAACGGTTTCAAAGTATATTCGCCTTTTGCACAAGAAAAGCAACGCATCAAAAGGTCAGGAGCCAGATACTGCAAAAGTAATCTATCGATTTTACACGCCTGGTTTTTCTTCCCATGGGCTTTTATTGTGAGAAATTCAACTCGAAATGAAAGAACCTCGCCTCAATCTTTGTGGCTAAAGAAGGTAAAGTCAAATGCATACATGAAGTAAAAAGTTCATTAATTTGCATATTTTACGTTCAAATCATTTGTATAATGTGGTCCTAAAATCTAGCAACACTTTAACAGTAGCGATGAATCATAATTTTAAGTGAAAAAACTGTTAAAAAAAAGCATACAATTTTATAAAATCTAAAAAGAAAGGAGTTTCTTTTTTTATTATTCTTTCCATTTTCTATGGTTATATTAGTGTATTTTCATCCGCCAAAATCATTAAGAAAGAATAAACAAGATGATTAAAATTGCCAACACCCACCCCCATTTTAAAATACTTACATTTATTCATTAAATACCAGACTAACCGTAACCCGTAATGTCACTGACGGTTCACTTTATGAAACATTTGAAGGAAGTTGAAATGAAAATACTTACTGCGTTAACAACTCGTATTTTGAAATATTATACAATTAATATATATATAAATTTTAAATAAGATAAATTCAAAATTATTTTTTTAATATGCCAAGATTATCTTAAATAATAAGCAGATATACCCTGGCGTTGCTCGGCGTCTTAATTTGCTTTTTCACTGTCACTGAACAGCCCATTCATGGTTGATCTCTAAACAGATAATTCTTACAATCAGTTTAGGCAGAAACTATGAAAGGGCTGTTCAGTAACAGTGAAAAAAGCAAACAGTGGTAGATCTAAAAATGGCTTGACAGCGTTTACTGACAATTTAACAATCAAATTGTGGTAGCCCTAAAGAAGACTGGGATATTTTGCCGTACAGTGTTACAGTTTAGATATTATGGAGCTTAAAATAGCTAGAATACGTTTCCTTAGCGGGTTACAGTTTGGATGTGCTAGCCCTTAAAAGGGGAAGAATACGTTCCCTTAGCTGGTTACAGTTTGGATGTGGTAGCCCCTAAAATGGGCAAGAATACGTTCCCTTAGCGAGTTACAATTTAGATATGGTAGCTCTAAAGAGCGAAATGGAATGCTGACAAAAGAGAAATAGACACAGTCAGTAAGAGTTAGACAAAAGAAAAATACGTGAAGATTATACATTTTGTCCTTGTTTAGGTATCATACGTGGAAACAAGGACAAAATGGAAAGACTGAAACATTATAGAATTTGTGAAAACTGATGGACATGTGAAGAGCCTACAACACTTTTCTGTAGAGAACATTTCCAGTTTTTCTTTTCCATTTGAAGTGAAAGTGAATAAATTTAATTTGCTTCCCACTCTAGAAGAACCAACATAGATCGAGTTCTCCATGGTAAAAGAATGGCTCACCTAAATATAAACCTGCGGTGGAGAACATTTCACATTGAGACTTGTAGATTGACATTGCGAAGCAAAGTCTAAGTGGAAATTGCAATCTGCGGAGATCAAAAGGGGATTTCCGCACCTGATGGAATGAGTGGTATCCTTGGTATATCCGTATCCTGTGAGAATAGTGTCCTCAATAGCATGTGACATTTGTTTCTTAATCACAAGGCGGGTTCAATTGCAGAGCCTTGGCGGTTCTACGTTTCACAGCAACATCACTCGGGCTCCGATGTTGAGACTCACTGCATAGTGCGGTAGTCCGGAGGGGATGCAAACAGTTTAGAATATCTACTTGATAGTGTGCTACCTCTTGTGCATCGGCAAGGGTGTTAATTGAAAGCTTTGAATGCTTCCTGGTAGTCATTTGACCATTCTTCATTCACTTTCGCAACACTGATGTTTTAGGAGCTAATATTTCCCTCTCAACCAACTGCGGTTTCCTAAATCCTTAGCCATAGACAGAAAGACAGCAGATTTGAGGTCGTAAACAGTATTTAAAACGAAGCATATTTATGAAACTGAAGTCTCTCCAGCTTGATCCGATGGCACGTTGCCGTCATTCACTGATAGAAGTTGCCTTGAAAAATGCGCTGACATTTGCTCCCCGAAAAATATCTGCTATCGCGTTGGTTTTAATAGGTAAAATTGTGACATTTTGCCACAGATGTGATGACTTAATGCATGCTTTCACAGCCTTGCATATACCTTTGGGAACAACGGGGAGGGTTTTCCTGAAATAACCTGATAGAAAGACAGGTATTCCTCCCATTGGATGTTGACAAACCTTTATGTCTCGCAAAGTCCTATCCAGGTCATCGTGAGCTCCCATGTGGACCATCGTGCACTCATCCCACACAAGGAGTTCACACCTTTTCAGGATGTCAGTTTTATTCGTACCCTTGCTGATATTACGGGTCCCTAACTTCGGCAAATTCAAAGTAAATGACAGCGAGCAGAAAGGTTGCAGCAAATACAGAGGATGCTACAACAATTGCGACCCCCTTTCTTTACCGTACTTTTGCGAGGAGTATCTTCGTGACGAATGATTTATAATACACCTTTCCAAAAGATAATGGAGTCAAAAATGGTATTGTAAGCCAACTGCTGGTCCTTAAACAACTTACTCGTTAAGACTGACTTACGGTTCAAGAGTGTTGTAGGACGTTTCGTAAATGAGGTCTGCTGGAAGAGTACTTGAACATGTTCGGCGAACATGGGACTGGCCGTAATTTTACAATTAATTACCGTGCATAGAAACAATGCAATCTTCGACGTCAATAAGTTCTGTGTTTATAAATCCGTCACTGAATCCTGCATTGAAGCCACGAAGCGTTCAGAAAAGTTCTTCTTTGTATTTCTCCCATAAAGACACAGGATAACAGAGTTCACACGTGTGCAATAACACAAGACAAAGTTGTCTGAGACTTCTTGCTGTTCCCATTGCATCAGCCTCCGCGAGATTTTCATCCAACTGAGCATCATCTTGTAGCCCAGGTATAATCAGGCCTCGCGTTACGTGCTGCAAATGTGCAGGTTAAACATTTTTAAGTCGTCGAAACACATTGAATCTCTTACCTCATGTAATAGAAACGAAGGTATAAGCACTCCTGGTGACTGGGGTGAACTGTATATACTCTGGCAAGACAGTGATCAAACTCGATGCTTCGATGTACTTCTCCTATCTTTCTTCGTGTCCATCTGTTGTTTTTCCAAGTTTCGTCTGATGGTACTTGAGTGTATAGAATATTATAAACCAATGCAATTCTGTAAAAAAAAAACATATGGATAATTAGTAGTGTTCCCGCCAAAAAGTCGAAGGTCATGTTCGCAGTTCACTCCTTATTTTCAAGCCATAGGCATAGAGGGGATGAGTGAGTAAACACTAAAGACGTGGTATAAAGCGAATTAAAGCGCTGAATGCGGCATTATTATTAATGTTTACAGGCGCAGGTCAAAGGTTGTGTATGCAGTCATCCCCTTATTACAACACAATGCGCAAAATGTATTAATCAATATGGTGGGGAAAAGAGGGGGTGTTATGTTCGTGGGGGGTAATAAGGGGGACTAAGTAAACTATAAATACCTGGTTAAAGCAGTGGTTTACATAAAATAAGGCGCTGAAAGGCGGAGAACATTAATATGGTTCAAGTCCACATTTCAAATGTGTTGCCCGCTTTCACCCCGCCCATGGTGTATTAACACCATGGGCGGGGTAAACTTTAACTAGTTTGATTAAATAGCAGACATTTTATCAGCTTAATCAAATAAATAGCAAATATAAAGCGAATGAACCGGACAAAACATTAGATTAAAGCAACTCCTCCTTAAGCATTGGGAAAATTCTTGCCAAATTTGGAGCGAAGTAATGTTTAAGCAGTTTAATGCAATAGCAGAAATTTAATAAGATTATCAAAGAAATCAGAAATTTAAAGGGAATTACTTTGATGCTATATTAATTCGAAATATTCTGTGACGGATAAGTAATGTTTGTGCAAAATTTGCAGCAAATCGGTTCAAAACTGCGGAAGTTACTGACAAAAACATGGATTTTACGCAGTTATTCAAAGAATTTCCGCGATTAATGCGAATGATTTTTGAAAAAAAATAATCAAAACAATTGTTGAGTCATTAGTAATGATCGTGTCAAGTTTGGAGAAAATCGCTTGAAATTCAGGGAACATTAGTCAAATTAGTGGTTTTCTAAATAGATTTTCGCGGTTATTCATTATACGCAGGGGTTATGGAAAAAATATATTGATTACTTTTACTTGAGCTACCAATATGACACGTTTCAGCGAGGTCGGTATTAAAATGTGGAAATGTATAAAACGACACATACACACACACTCACACAAAACACACACACACACACACACACACATATATATATATATATATATATATATATATATATATATATATATATATATATCAGAAGAAGAAATATGAAGAAATATACACTCAAGGTGTGCTATATTTATGAGGTAATGTACTCAATATTAGAGATAGAGCGTGTATAAATATAAAAATGAACATTGAAGTCAAAACTTAGAGGCGACTGACTGTTTTTCATGCTAGACGCAATCGACAGTACACGATTGCGTCTAGCATGAAACAACCTGTTGCCTCTAAGTGTTGAATTCAATGTTCACTTTTATATACACGCACACACACACACACACACACACACATATATATATATATATATATATATATATATATATATATATATATATATATATATATATAATAGTCAACAGTTGTATATTAAATACAACAGATAATTTACTCACACATACCTTATATACATATCAAGTAGCGCATTTAACAGAAACCGTAGACATTTTTGAATTTCTTAAGGTCAAAGAAGGTCACCTTTTCATTGATTATTTTACTAAATATAACAATCTATTTACACGTAGTCGTAGGAATTTCTCCTCCGCCGTCTTGTACTCAATCAAATCTTACAAGTTTTGTATGAACAGACGAATCATGAAAAAAAATACTTTTTTTTAAATATAATATTAGAAAGATTGAAATATTTCACAAGGAATGGATATCAGAAGAATGCCTTTAGCAAAAAGGTTTTATTTAAAATTCGATATTGGCACCAGATTTCGTTACCAGTATCTCAAGCTACTCGTGTATCGCGTGATATGTTTTCACCAGAAACTTTTGTTGTATGGAAGACATAAATTCTTATATTCACCCTTCAAATTCTTAGTTTGTTATAGCAGACTTCCTCCTTTAACCAACCCAAAAGAAAAAAAAAATTGGTTTAGGCTTTTAAGTCAGGAATTCTGGCTTGTCTCTCATACATAAAACTGGGAGTTATTTTTCGCCCTCTATATTGATATTTAAGTAAAATGTTATGATCACGAGATTGGGGGTCTTGAGGAGCATGGATTCATCTCTTAATTACTGTTCTTCCCGTCTTCACAATAACTCTTGGTGTTAGGATTCGAGCTATGGTCAAATAGGGAACCTCCAAACAAACAGAAATCAATATAAATTTATAAAAATTGTTTTTTATCATAAAAAATTTAACAACAGTACCTATTTATAGTTTCTGTTTAGTTAAAGTCACACAAAAAGTGTTGAGAATATATATTTATTTCGGCAAATTATAACACATAGAGTGTGATACGCAGCTAAATATAAAAAAGACGAACAAACCAAGTGTTTGCAATGATCATATTATTAATAATGATCATAATGATAATGATAATAATAATAATGATAATAATGACCTTAATGATAATAAAATGATCATAACATGCTGAAAAGGAAATGTTATGTAATGTTTACTTCTGATTGTCCAATACACACATGCGCATATACATAAAGATAACCGGCCGATACTTACCACAAGAAATATGACGCCATGTTTCTTCTCGGCCTGATGTTTTCAACTCGCACGAAGTTGAAAAAAATAAACTGCTATGACTGTTACTAGAAAAACTGGTTCAGCTTGTCTTGCTAGACACTATTTCTCTGAAGAATTTATTTATATTACATTTATAATAAAAGTATTTAGAGTTTCTTGATCAAATTCAATGTTATTGATTCTGACCTGGTATAACGAGTTCATTCAAATTTCCCCGCCTTAAATCATAATTATTCTGATGAACTTCTTCTTTGGTCCTCGACTTGAAATAACTATATGTAACCGCAAATTCTACGATAAGAATTTATTTTCTCGCACTCCTGACTTGCACTCTCTCCGCACACTTGCTTTTCTGTTAGTTTTGATCTTCAAAAAAGTTAAATGCAATATCAATCTTTATTTTTTAAGAGAAATGTTCCTTTATTGTTCTCCCTCATTAATGAAGATTTTTTTTTTATCTCGTGTTCTTTTATATTCAGTAAACACTTGCATCTTAGTAGTTTAGTTCTTTTGTATGAAATATGCATTTACAAATCGAATAGCTACTTATATATAACATATAAAACATATATAATATACAGGTCTAGGAAGAATGAAAGAAATAAAGTAAATACCATTTACAATTCTACATTGAGATACGCGGAAGATAAGACAGAAAATGAAATTTAACATTTTTTTCCGATGCAACATAACGCATAAACTTGTCGAACTCCTTCAGCTTTCTACCACTTTTCGTTTTTCTTATTTGTTCAGATGCCGCAGATTCTAATATGCTTCTGAGAAAAGTATATATACATATCATACATTTGTTGACTAAAATCGAATTTTAACACTTTTTTCATAAATGTGAATACATACATTTTTTTTTAAAAAAAATAATTACTTTATAATGGTATTATGCAAATCAAATAAACCTCAATAACTCAAAAATTTCTGAACCAATATTTGTCAAATTTAAACTTGTCTATTTCCACCCTTGATAATATATTTACCTAAATTTCTGCCATTTTTAATGGATAGTTTTAAGATATTTGGAAATGGACTAAGTGATGTTAATAAGTAAATTAATATTAGCCTAAAACATCTGAAATCTAATAAAAAATATTTTTTGTCCGTAATATATGTTCATCATGGCTAAAGGGAAGGGTATAACAACTGCTTAAATACAGAAAATAATAAAATTACTGAGTGAGGGAATGCCCACATTGGATACATCAAAGGAATTTTGAAGAGATCATTGAAAGATAAAGAAGTCTGTTGAAATATAAGTTAGTTGAGAAGTCGAAGCAATCTAAATGGGTTTAAGCACTTGAGTCCTCGAGATGAACGTTAACTAAAGCGAGTAATACAGAAGCAACCACTTGTGACCAATGCTCAGATCTTTGAAAAGGTTGGAATTGAGGGAGTCAAAAAGCATAAAAGATGTAGAGTACTTTGTGAATTGGGATCTAAAAAAGAAACGCCTAGGCTCTCAGGAACGTAAATATTTTAAAGCGTCAAAATTGGACCAAGAATTACCTAAAATTGACTTTTGTATAAGTAATTTTCATGGATGAATATGAAGTGATATTTGATGAATCTGATGGATGGGACAATGGGTGAGTTTTATCCAATTCAGACGTGTCTGTGGCTAAAATAAGGAAGCAGTGAAAAGATAGTGTCATGATACGAGCTGGAATTGTATTAACAGGAGAGAAGATTATGGAATGGCCACCAACAATTCTTTATCTGAATCCGATCAAAAATCTATGGTCAATTGTGACGATTAAATTATATGACAGCATAGCTGTCCGAAGGCAAACAGTTAAACTACCATGTCAGAAACTGAACCTACTGAAGTAACAAAAAATAACTAAATCAAATGCGGTTACTGAGAAGAAGTGTCATTATATTAAAATGTAAAGGATTCCAAGACTTATCATTTGTCTTTGTTATTTGTTCTATTTCAGATATTGATCAATTTCCCATGCATTTATTATCATTTTATTGAAGTAAAATGTGATTATTTGGTTTTGCCTAATAACTTCAGATGTCAGTTTTTAGAATAGATCAACTTCAATATCTTCAATAAAAAAAATTAATTCTACGTAAAATTTTAACTCAGTTTTGGTTTTAATTGTTTAAAATTTGACAACTCTTTTCAATAGAACTTTGAATTATTGAAGTTTATATGATTTGCTTAATAACTGCAGACAGAATATAGAAAACGCAAAGTTTAATTTTGTACTGACAAAATGTATAAGAGAAAATGGAAATTATGTATTTAATATCTCTGATAGTGATGAAGAATCTAACGATTAATCTGCAGTGCCGTATTTTATAAATATTTTCATGGCAATTGTTAAGATGAGTTCACATCTTTCGTAGCTCGACGCCATTAAATTGACCGTGGTACGAGATTGGCAACTAGGTTATATTATTGAATTAGAAATTGCTAGTTGTAAGCGTAAATTCTATTTTTATACTGTCTTATATCACACTTCAGGCTACTTGCTTTTCTCTTAACTACGATTTTCAAAAATGTAAATGCAATGTCAATCGTTATTTACTGTCTCCTTGAAAACTGTTCTTTTTCTATCTCACTCCCTCTTTCCTCTTATAAACTAGTGAATTGATTAAAAATTAAGCGATCGCAAAAGTAATCATATTGGATAATTTTTAGACAGGCATCGGTTCATTGCCTCAAGATGTTATCTTCTGACATTGGCGGTAATTTGACATACGGAATCAAGAAATATAGGAGAAACTTGGTTCTGAGCAATAAGAAAACGAATATATTTAAATTATTTATAAATACTATTTTAAATGTACATTACCAAAATATATGTAATCGTGCGATTGATTTGTGAAATGTAGATATGAGTGATTTTAAAAATCATTAAATCAACAAGAAATACAAAAGTATAAAGCTTTATTCATTAATATTAATATTGTTTTTTTTTTTCAGTTATCGATTTGTAATGTATATTGTATGTGATGTACATTTTGTTAAGAATATAAACAAATCCATACCTTTTATTTCCTGAACAGATGCAGTCATTTAAAACATAAATAGGCGAATAGGATTTGCTTATGCATGGAAGGTGATTAAAGTAGCCATAAGTGTTGTGGCAAACATAATTGAATGAAAAGTAAAGATTCACTATTTAAATGTCTAGCATTGGATCTAACTTAGATCTACCGTAGCTCTCATCGAAAAGAACAATACTTTTACCGAAATGACACTCATAATTACTGGGAGATTTCTATCCTGTAAAATGATGTGGCTTTGATTTCACTCCTATTTAATAAACAATTCAGTATAATGAAATGTCCAAAATCTTTCTTTTTAGTACACCAGAAATGACATTGGTTTGTGGATGGTGCAATGAAAAAAATGAACACATCTACAAGTTTCAAGGTTATAGACAAATTATAATGACAAATATCAAGAAAAACTATTCTGTGTATAAATGCGTTTTGATTTTGTTAAAATTAATATGATAGATTTGTTAAAATTAAGATGATACATATCGTATAATGAAAAAAAATGGAATATTTTCAAGATACTTTTTAACAAGAAAAATATTCCGATGGGCGTGCAAACGGAACGTGTCAAAATAACACGATTGTAAAAAGACTAGCGAATAATCAAGCTTCCCAGGCGAAATTATCTGAACGATCATTATGTCAGTGAAGCTATCCAATTTATAAAAGACGACGATGACAATTCATCCATGAGATCATGGGTATATCTCGGGTTAGAGACACTAAATTTTGATTCATATCTGATATTGGAAGTTCGCCAATATCAGGTACTCTCAGGTCTTCTTTCGGGGAACAAAATTAGATAAATGGAAATAATCCCATTCTCACCAAACCACTTAGAGATAATTCTCTGATTTGTTCTGAAAAGATCTTCATAACTCTGTATTTCAAAATGTCCTGACCTCAAAATAATTAATTAATTAATTATTATTATTATTATTATTATTATTATTATTATTATTATTTTCTTTGATATCTGGCGTTTACACATTTCTTTCCGGGTCCCGCCCAGGGACCTAAGGTTAGAAATGGCGCCATGACACTTTCCACTGACAAAAAAAAAAAAAAAAAAAATTAAATTACATAGATAAAGCCCTTCGTAAGGTGTGGGCTTTACTTGTCAGAAGAAATTTTGTATCTCCTTGAGGCATGGACTTCCAGGAATCCCTTCAATTAGTCTACTGCAATCTTTTCCAACCACTCCTAGGGCTCCAACTACAACAGGGATTGTTGATGTTCCCATATGCCACATTTTCGAGATTTCTATTTCAAGGTCCTTGTACTTTGACAACTTTTTGAATATCTTCAAAGATACATTGCAGTCAGCAGGGACTGCCATATCAATAAGGAGGCACCGTTTTTGTTTGTGGTCTTTAATAACAATATCTGGCCGGTTGGCCTTGATTGTTCTGTCAGTGTGTATTGTGAAATCCCATAGAATTGTAAAAGGTCCTATCTCTGTAACCGGGTCTGGGTGGTGTTCATACCAGTTTCTTTCTGTTTTCTTCCCGTAGAAGTTGCAGATTTTCCAGTGCAGATATTGGCCCACCCTTTCATGTCGGGTTTTATATTCAGTGGGTGCCAACACCGTACAATCTGATACAAGATGATCAATCGTTTCTAGATATTTATCACAGAATCTGTATTTTGGGCTGACGCAATATTTTAGTATATGTGCTTGATAATTCCTAGTTAGCAAGCATTGGTCCTGCGCAGCAAGGATAAAACCTTCAGTTTCTGTTTTCAACCCTGCACTACGTAGCCACTGATGGGTACGGGTTCTGTCTACGTCAGCTTGTTTGGTACGGGCAGAGTATTGGCCATGAAGCGGTTTATCTTGCCATCGTTTCTGTAACTGGTCGGTTGCATTCGTCTTAGCTATCTTTTTTAGGTATTTTGCAGTTTCAGCCGGTGTATTTTGCTGTAGTTGCATCTCTACGCCCATTTGGAACTCCATTTTGAATTTGTTGGCTTCCTTCATTACGGAGTAGAGACGCTTGCTACTTTCATGTTCCTTGACGCATACCATCATCCAGACTTCTGTAGTTTCCAAATATCTTTGGAGGCCAATTGTTGTAGTTTTGTAGGACAGTTCTAGTTGAATTAATCCTCTGCCTCCTTCGGATCTGGGCACATACAGACGGTCGACATCAGCTTTGGGATGATGTATGCGATAGCAAGTGAGTAGCTTTCTCGTTTTGGCATCCATTCGCTTAATTTCAGCTATGGTCCAGTTAATGACATTAAAGCTGTTTTGCACCACAGGGACAGCCAATGTGTTTATGGCTGATATCCTGTTTTGAGTTTAGCTCAGTATTTAGTACCAGACGTACACGCCTGTAGTATTCTTTTCTTATTTTTTCCTTCATTTGGGGGTGTTGTATGCCATCTCCTTCGCTAATTCCTAGGTACTTATAAGCTTCACCATGCTCCAGTTCCCTAATTTTTGTGACAAAATCTAAATCTATTAAGGGTGTTTCTGTAATCCAATTTTTCTTGAAAGTTACTTTTGCACATTTATCTAATCCGAAGTCCATACCTATGTCGTCGATGAAGTATTTTACAATATTGAGGAGGCCTTTCAACTCATTGTCGTCTTTGGCAAAGAGTTTGAGATCATCCATGTAGAGTAGGTGATTGAATATTTTCTTATTTATTTTGTAACCATAGCTACTGTTGTTCAGTTTATGTGTAAGAGGGATTAAGGATAAACAAAACAGAAGGGGTGACAGAGAATCTCCTTGAAAGATTCCACGTCGGATACTCAGACGGTTGGATATGGCAGTGCCCCCAGTGTGACTAAGGTATAGTTTGGTGTTCCACATTCCCATGCTGTGCTTAAGGAAATTTAATACCACAGGGGAGACTTTGTACATTTCCAAAGTCTTAAGGATCCAAGAATGTGGAACACTATCAAAGGCTTTACGATAATCAATCCACGCTGCACTTAGATTCCTGCGTTGTCTCCTGCAATTTTCCAGGATCATTTTATTTATCAGAAGTTGATCCTTGCAGCCATATGAACCTCTTCTGCATCCCTTCTGTTCCAGCGGGAGAGTGATGTTTGTTTCGAGAAAGGAATAAGTACGGTTCGTCAATACAGACGTGATCAACTTATACGTTGTGGAGGGACATGTTATCGGTCTATAATTTTCGGGTCGTCTGTTTCATTTGTTTTGGTATGAGGTATGTCATACCTTCAGTAATCCATTCCGGGTTTTATAGGGATTATTTACAAGCGTTGATAATGTTTTTGCAAGAATTTCATGGGTAGATGTGAGATGATACTGCCAGAAATTGGGCAACTTGTCACTGCCTGGGGATTTCCACTTTTGGGATTTCATTAGAGCTTGCCTAACATCATCTGTGGATATATTTTTCCCATTCTTGCAGAGGTGTATCCAGCAGTCGTTCTTCTTCACGCCGTATTTTTCTGCATTTGGGTTATACTCCTTTGGGCTGCTCAGATATTTTCCCAGAATGTCTGTACATTATCAATCGATGGTGGCCTTTCGACATGTATAGGTGTTTTCCCAATTTCCCTGTAAAATTTCTTAAGATCTGTTCGGAATATTTTATTTTGGCGATAGAACCTACAACGTTTTTCGTACCGTCTTTTTCTCTGCGCCTTCAGCTGAAGTTTCTGCTTCAGCATTTCTTGAATGATGGAATATCATTTAGAGATTTAATGTTATATTTCCGCTTGATCTTTTTGAATTTACGTGTGGAAATATTAGGGTTTCTTGTGGGCTCATCTAATATAGAAAGCTCACATCTGATTTGTTGTATTTCTCGTATCAGTTTGGTTTTCCAAGCTGGTTCTCTGTGTCTGTTAATTTTATTTATTGTCTTGACTCCAAGCTTCCGAGTCGCTGCTAAAGCTGTGGCATATATGACGTTGTTAACTTCTGTGATGTTTCCCGGTGGTTTATCTGTTAACAGTGTTTCCAGAGCAGCATTGTATATTTTCACGATGTGCCTGTTGGAGTTCGTCGTATGGATTTTTGGGAGCTGGTCTCTGTCTGACAATTGTGTTAATGTTACTCTGCTGAGTACTTGGATGACGTCATTTTTGGCTTCGGTGATTTCAGCTTCGTGGTTTTCAAGGAATTCTAACTTATTGTCACTGAAGATGACTCCAGGTGCAGTTTCTGGAGGTTGTGTTTAAGGTAGAGTCTTGGGTTTCATTTCCTGGGAGATTACATCGTATTTCATTCTCTCCAGCATCCACCCCATAGTCTGTTGCATTCCTTATTTCTACATTCGTCTCAATAGAGTTTGAGTGATGGGTCATAGTATTTTGTCTTATATCTAATTTTATCTTATCTATTTCTGCCTTTGAGAGTCTGTTGTATCGCATGATGTCCCTACGGACATTGGCAAACATGTTTGGATTGAGGTTAGGTCTTATATCATTTCCCACCGTACTTCTCCATATTTGGTATGTTTGATTGGTGGTGTTCTTTGGTGGGTTTTCGAGTGCAGTGAAGAAGGATGTCATGATTTGTCGATACTCTTCGCGGCTCCATTTCGTTCGTTTACTTTTTATTAGTCGATTTTGCATAGAGTCACTTGGTCCAAGGTTGGCAATAATCCGGTTTTGGTGAAAAAGTGTCTCTTAAATGTGTAAGAGTTTGTTCCTGTGGCAGAATTTTTCGTTCTCAGACTGGTTCTCTCTGAGTGACGCGGCCCCTTGTTGTCCTGGGTTGACGGCCGATCCGGTATGAAATATTATTCGTATTCATTGAAATTAGTAGAGATGCGTTTTAACCTTGACCGCCAAGGGGTAGTTATGTTCAGATTACCAGCTGTAGGACGAATCTCGAAGAAGATCCAGGAGCACGCCCAAACAAGGAGATTGTGGGTTTATTGATATAAAGAAAGAATATTTCAAAAGATTGTGTGGTATTCAGTGGTAGTAAGTTTTAACTTAGTATAAGTCGGAGTGACCACTCCAGGGGGATAAATACATTTTAGTATATAGACTTAAAAAAAAAATACACAATATGATTCCTGTCAATGCGGATACATACATGTAAATTATATATATATATATATATATATATATATATATATATATATATATATATATATATATATATATATATATATATATATAGAGAGAGATATATATTAGTAAACATGTACACATATACGCAACGACAGAGATTTGGGATGCTTAAAGTAAGAGAGAAAAAGTGAAAAATAAAGTGAAAAATGGACACGGATGTCCGCTTAAGGTCGGGTGGGGGGGACCGAAAATTTGAAATATACGTTAAACAACAACAAACAAAAAAAAAAAAAAAGAGGGAGCTGAAAGGGAAAGAATTAGCTGGAGTCAAAAGAATTTACAATCATAGCAAACTACACGAAAAGTAACATTCAAAAGAATAAATGCTACATTTACCGTTTCTTACTACTTCGGAGCATGGCAAATCCTATAAATTTTAATATAATAACTTACTAATTATTTACCTTAGATAATACGCTACTGAGTAGGTGAGAAATTACGCATAAGGCCGTCGATCACAGGAGCTAACATTGATCATTATTCCTTGATTGTGTATATGTTTAACGGTATTTTATTTTTTTTTAAATTCATGATAGTGTATTTATTTCCTTTGTCAGATTATTTATGAAATAATATTTACCTACTGGCAGTTCCTTACCTATATGAAAATATTTCTTATTTGTAGACTTTAAATGCAATACGGGGTACGTATTATGAGTGAACACATAAAAGATAATGACATCACGTTTCATACAATTACGCAGTATGAATAGCATTAAAATGTTGAATCTCTTCCAATGGATATGCTTCCTTATTTAGTATATGAATCTTGGAAAATCTTCTCTGTCAGGTGGGAGCGACCAGATAATAACAGGCTAATATTCATAATATTATCACAAATCCTTCTTTGTTATTCTTGCTAAGTAATTTCTGGTAAATAGAAAACTGCACCTGACCAGGCATTATTTATATCTGCATAATCTTTTTTTAAAATTGTGTTCATAAGCAACTAAAATATTTTTGAAATTATGTAGATCAGCATCTTCAATATCCATGATAGCTATATATGAGCTTCTATTCCCGTTTATTATCTTTTAATTTCAAAATTCCACCCCTGCGTTTTAGAAATTTGATTTCATTGTTCTGTAGATCAACCGAAGTTGCATCATGCCTATATAATCATTACTTCTGGCTATCTAAAATGTTCACCATTCGAATGGTAATTCTCCTGGAAAATTATTAATTCTCTTGACTTCAGCTCTATTTTAGCAGAGAATGTCGACTTTATAAGTAACAATTTGTATTAATAGCAACTCTACAATCATAAGCAAATTGCTGTTTAGTAAGCTCAGTACGGAGGATTGGTGTTATCGTTTTAATGCGAACAGAATCTTGAATTGCAACATATTTCTAGACATGTGTCTGCATGTTATTCATGATCAGAAATAATCACATATATAATCTCCATACGAATAATATGTCCATTAATTACATGCATTTATTTATATATATATATATATATATATATATATATATATATATATATATATATGTATAATGTCATTTCAAAGACCAGTCATATATATATATATATATATATACATGTTTCTGTTTCATCAGTGCGACTAGACAACCTGAATGTTTCAAGCCAGGATCGAAAGCCGAAAGATTTCGATTTGGACACACTTGTTATTACGTCCGATATATATATATATATATATATATATATATATATATATATATATATATATGGTATATATATATATATATATATATATATATATATATCATTATATCTGTCTATGCATATATATATAGTATATGACACACGCGCACACACACCTACACACACATGTATATATATGTGAAGAAATATAGTTGTAGATTAATCAGTGCTCATGGAATGAAGTGCTCACTATCAGAGTTAAAAGATATGCAAATATAAAAGTGAATATTTAAGTCACACCAACAGCCTTTTTTTTTTGGGCTTGAACTTCAAATTTCTCTTTTAAAGCTTATGATATATCGATATGTATATCTCGCTACTGACATATATATATATATATATATATATATATATATATATATATATATATATATATATATATATATATATAACCGTAACGTAACAGTTAAAATATTTTTTTATCAAATATATATATATATATATATATATATATATATGTATGTATGGCAACGGAATCTCCCGTCGAAGATCTCATGACTTAGCAACAGGAAATTTTAGATATCTACACTGATTCTTATCCTAGGTAACTCCATCGAAGTTACCAAACACACACTCGTTCGTGCGCACTCACACAGAAGCGCGAGCACACACACACACACAAACATATATATATATATATCCTCAGGCATAAAAAGTTGGCAATCAGCAAACCTTAAATGCCACATTTTTTCTGAATGAATAATAGGAATGTTGGACAACATGTAGAAAAACAAATAAACAATTGCTTTCGATGATGAATTGAATCCGTCGTTGTGGCTGTGGTTTGTTTTAATAAATTTTATTTTATTTTTTTTACTGAATATTTTTTTGAATAACGTAACATTTTATTTGAAAAAAGGAACTTTATTAGAAAATATTTTTCTCACTACATTAGGATGTATTATCGATTATATGTCTAAGACTGCACATGGAGGATAGTATGTTAAAACACATTCTGCAAAAGAAATTTAATGTTTGATTACTTTATTTTGAGGAATATGTAATGCTTTTATATTTTCAACATATCATCGCATGCAGACAAATGAAAACACACAATACAAAAGTATATGAGTAATATTCAAGAAATATATATCTATGTATAATTAGACATTGAGGTAAACACTCGGTGTTGGCTTTCTTTTTCATTCTTAAACTCAATCGTCACGCTATTTTATCATATATATATATATATATATATATATATATATATTGGCTCATCAAATTTGTTCATTCACATTATTCTTTGAATACAAGTTTACAACATGAGAACGAATTATACAATAAATTACTGGATCAAGTGTATGATGACAATTGAATAAATCAGTTGGAGATTCAATGAAGAGACATCTTCCTACCTTGCATCCTCTGTCAATAAAACACATTCCAGAAAAAAAAAAACAAATAAATAAACAAAAAAAAAAACAAAAAAAAACATGACAAATTATTAAACTACACTTAGGCTTCCTCAGTGAATTAACAAAAAAAAAAAAACTTCTCTAGAATAGTCTCTTGTCTTAGAATTATTTTGTACATATTTTTTGTTATTCATGGTCAATTCAATACACAATTTTCTCACAGGTAGATTTTCAAATTATCTGATAATCGGTTTTCATATCAGTTTTCTTTTTTCTTTTTTCGTCGTAATGATGAAATACTATGAAAGTAAACATGCTGTTAGTGATGAGTTGAGCGGATCTATTTGATTTCGTATGTGAAGCGATGGTCCCCATCATAGTCGCTTCTGCGTTGGTGACGCTCTATTTCTTGCAATACTTAACGGCGCCCATACATTTCACGTGTTATATATTTCTGGAAGACACTATAAAGTAGAAGCCATCCAGGTGAGTGATATATTAAGATCAGTTAACTAAAAAATAACGTTAAATAATGTAACATTTTATGAATGTTAAAGCTACAGAACCATAGTTACGCTACCTCTTTGTTATGACAGAGTTGTGTAATCAGGCTTCGATTCAATTTTCGCATCTATAAATGGATATCTCTGAATCGATATATGCTTGCTCAAGCGAATTTTACACCCTCAAAGAAAAAAAAAATAATCACGTGTATTTTTTTTATTATTAACTGTTACTTCAATTACATATCCAAACAGACATGCTGAATTCTGTACTGGAAGAGAAATAATTACACAAACCTTGTTAATTGGCTAAAATTATCTTAGTTAATTTAACATAACTTCTTTTTGGCAAATTAACTATATTTGTCATCTAACTGAGCTGTAAATGTAATTAATTCCGCGTTGTAGGCGAATGTGTGTTCATAGAGTCGAAAAGGAAAATGCTTAAGCGTAGAAATAAAATTAAAAGAAACTGTTGTTTTTTAAATGATATTTTGGGCTTTTTTTTTTCATTATCAGCTTGGTTTCCGAAAGCATATTAATGATTCTAACCAGCTTGTGAGTTTTAGGCTTCTTTCAAGAAACGAAAAATATCACAAAAATCTATAGGCAATATAAAACAGAAATAAACATATGATTATGTGTAATTCATCCTCTCCCTGTTTTCCTCAGTTTTAGAGTGAAATTTATTAAAATAAAGCGGAAAAAAATTATTAATTATTCATGTAGCCATGTTCTTTGCACTTTTTGTCAATTAACGCTTTTATTTCTTGGTACATGATGCGGAATATGATAGGACCATCCATGATTTCAGTTCCTAGCATCTTTTGTCAATAAACTCTATAAACATTTTATGAAGATCAGAAACCTTTTTTTCTGACGTTGTTTTGTGGAAATGAAATGAATATATTTGCACTATTAACCTTCTCGGAGTGTTGACCTCATCTTTGTTATTTATATTCACGAGGTTCCAGAGAATTTGGGGCCCGAGTGAAGATCGAAAATAATATTTTATTGAAAAAAAAGAGTCGCTCTTTACATAACGCATATCATATTTGTTAAAATGGTCAAATGTGTGGAGGAAGATTGGGTTTAGTCAAAGGAAAATGTATGTGAACTGTCTAGATATCCTAGGCTTAATCATTCGATAAATATTTTCACACTGTTCATATTTACTATTGCCACAGTCTGTGACAAATCCAGAGAATTTGGGTCCCGAGTGAAAATCGAAAATAATATTTTATTGATTCTGGCTGCAATACAAGCTTGTTATTACATACCTTACAGAAGTAATAAGTTTAGATTGATATGACAGAAATTTATCAATTTTTGTTACTTAATAAAATCAGAACTCGTGTTGTGATTGGTACGTGAGACAACTGAATTACATATTGATTCGTCTTGATCTTCCTAATTAGGTCCAAATTTCATAAACCGATTTCATAACTATAAATTCACTGTCCTGTCACAAAACGAGACCGATATTTTACTTTTATATAATGTATGCTTAACAACGTCATGCGCACTATATAAAATAAATACTTTCTGTTCTTTTATAACGTTTTGAAGATGTAAGCGTATTTTTACTGTGGGACAGCAATTCATCATTGAGTAAAGAAAACTGTAGAAACTTAAACACAGGAGGTGTGCTCTTGTGTTTCGACAAGTATGAATTTGTTAAACCGTTGGAGAATCTTTTGATGTCTTTGTTTTCGGCCATTCTTTTCTTAGAGGCATTAGGCTACTCTCCAGTTGTTGAGATTTCCTCTAAACGAAAAGGAAACAAAGGTAGAGACATAATCCAGTAGAACTGGCGTTTTTGCCAACTCAGAATTCACCCTTGTCAATGAAAACGGTTAGTCGACAAGCTTCATTGAACACAAAATATGCGAAAGTATTAGGTACGCTATCTATTATAAAAATTTTACCTTCATCTCGAGGCGTTAGGATTTGGGAAATTTGATTTTAATTAGATGCGTTTCTTTATAATATTAATCACCCACTAAATATCTATCGATGAAACTTTAGACCTACAAATTATTTTCAAAGTTCATTTCACTATAATTCGTCCTGATTCCTCGCATCAGAAACCCACTACTTTAACATTCATAGATATTTCATATTTTAAAAGAAATATTATTTTAATTCTAGTCGCGAAATAAGATTGAAAAGGAATATAAAAAATTATCGTAACTTTTCAGCTTGGAGAATTAAATGAAATTTAAATCTTATACTGAATTAAATAATGAAAACAAAATATTAACAAAAATATTCTACTTTTATTTTCAGTTGAAATGCGATATGGCATTTAACGAATATTCCCACTACCTTCTTTGGAAGATTAGTTTTCTGAAGGGTACCATCAAATAAGAATAAAGAATTATGTTGCGCCAAATTGAATATTGCCAAGACCAGAGCGCTAAAATTATACGGGCTCATTTCTAACATTTTTTTTTCAAACAGCAACCACTCACGTCAGTAGGAAATACTCTAGTAACCTCAAGTCAGGGTCATTTTTGTTTGTCTGGGTTGGCGGTTTAAAATGTAATTACATTAAGTAAATTTCCTGAATTCGTTTTAATCATCCTAATATAGTGGGGCTATTTTTAGTTCTTCCTCAAGTTATATATTGGATGGATCTGAAGGCATTGTGCAACTCCCGATAGACATAGCCATATGTATGTACGCGTATTCTTTCACCGGCACACACGCGCGCGTACACACCCAGGAACGTTTACGTAAGTGAATGTAACGAACGAAAGAGTAATTAGACTGAAGAGGAAGACTGAAAACTAATGCGCTATCTCATGGTGTCGATTTAAAATTCTTTGTTAAGACTTGTTCATTTTATTATTATTGTCTATAATATTTAAATTTGTTATTTATAATTTCTTTTAAATTTAAAAAACAAAATTGAATTTCCTCACACATACTATGTATCAGGGGGGATTACTTCCGTTTTTAAATAAAAGATCAGTCGTTAGTTGTAATAGAAATAATTGGTGGTTAATAAAATATATTACTAAATTAATTTCTTATGAATAACCTTAAATCTCACGATGTTAAATTAATTGTTAATACGATATATAGAATGTATATTGAACCTAGCCTTATACTTACAAAGATGAAATTATATATACATATTTTGTTAAGTAAGTTAGTTGGTTTGGTTTGGTTTGTTTTACGGCATATCAGCCTCAATGGTTATTTAATACAGACAGGATTTTTATTGCTGGTAATATGTTTTCCAAAAATGTACTGCCGGTAAACATTTTTCAAAAAAATATTGTTGGCATTAAAAATTATTTTTATACTTTCATCGAGTTTTGACTCCTTTTGGAGGGGTTAACTATTTGCCCATAACAAGGACCCTGACAGATGCTACTACCCCGGAGCAGGGTTGACCTGTGAACATCAGTAATTAAGAAGTGTTTCCACGCTTCTCAAAACCTCCTGGTCAGAGGATATGCTGTCGGATGTAGTTCATCGTCTTACCCAGGACTGCCAATAAGTTAGTATTTTTTAAGTGTTTAAAGATATTTTTTTCTAAACGACATAAGTTACATATGTCTCTCTTTCATCAGTATGGATTAGCTTATCTCCTGATTAATGGATATGTTCTCATAATTGATTTTAATCGCCAAAAATACATAGACTATTCTTTGTATTTAATATCGTTCAGCGTCATTTGATGATGGAATAATCGTAAATTCCATGTGTGCTCGGTGGACTAATGATGTATTTAACATTGTCTTCTGAATTGATCCTAGATCTCTAGATTATGCCTTCGTGGTCAGGATACTTTTTTACGGCAGTTGCATTAAGTTTTACTTTTTTTAGCATTTTGTTTGTGCGCTTGCTTAATATATTATTATATTCTTGTAATTTATAGATAACCTGAATTGTACTGATTTGTGTAAGTTATCAAGGAACCTTTTAGGGTGGTTGGATTTTCTGTCGACGTACCTGTAGTTGTATGAATCATTAGTGTATAGTTTCTACAAACCTTATTCATATCTGATATAACATGTAGGAAATTGATCGTGTTAGTATTAAAACTGTTAGCAATATTCAGTTTATGAACCTTAAATAATTTAGCAAATTTCTTTCTCATCCAGTGGCATCTTTTGGTCTGAATATACGAAGAAGAATTATCCACTCGTCTCTGTATATTCCGTTGTTTTTATGTCAGATTTAAATCTGAGACTCCATAGCAACAGTATACCTATAAGTTTGCATGCTTCCGAAGAATTATATACTTCCATGGATAGGCAAAAGTCTGTGTTATTTCTCTTTGTCTATAGGTTTCCGTCTTGAAATAATATCGGCTCTTTGCCTGTCTTATTATTTCTAACACTTGGTCAGAAATCTGGCATTAATTCGTTGCTAAATTAATGGCGGCCGGCAGTAGATCTTCCCTGATGGTTGGCTAGAAGTCACAGATATCAAACTGTAAGAATATGCATTCCTCTTTGTTTTTTATATTATTGAAACATTTCTTTGGCAGTATTTGGTCACTGGTTGATACTTAAAGTCTTTTTAGCATATATGCATGCTCTTTCCCTGGTGGTGTTGCTGATAATACCAATTTTATTTTTGGATGTATTCAGCAGTTGATATTGGTGATATAAAAATCTACACACACGCACACACACACACACACACACACACACACACATATATATATATATATGTGTGTGTGTGTGTGTGTGTGTGTAATAAAAAGGCTTAAACACTAATATTCCATGGTCATAATTTATTACATTGGAATCGTAAATACGATCCAATTCATCAGACCTGGAAATTCAAAAAGAAATCAGAAAAAATATCTCTGAGAATAAAAAATAAAATTTAGTCAGAGTGAATGTATGAGAGTGAGGGACAAAAGCGAGAGTAACTGAACTATATAGGGAGAGGTAGCAGTCGAGAGAAAAACAGGAAGGTCTAAAGATGAAGGTGCTGATTAAAATTTTACAGAGAGAAATTTTAAAGTGGGGAGTCAAAAACGGATTAAGTGAATCGCTGACCTAAAATAAATTAAAGATAGACACTGGGAAACAGTATACATTTTGTGGTGACATACACACAAAATAGACGATATAATCTACACTTAATGATCAGAAAATGAGTGGGAGAGGAAGAAAAAAAGAAAAAAAGTGGAGTGGTAGCTAAAACCGAAGGGCATTTATAAAAGTGCCGCTGTGCAATCAAGAAAAATTGACAAAATCATATTGACTACCGGTTACAAACCAATCGGTTGTGAACTGGGGCTGGAATTGGCTGGTCAACTTTAATGCCTCAAAAAAAAAACAAAAAAACTGCTCTCTATTAATCACCACAGATATCCTTCACTGCCCTCCATTAGAATGTCTGACGCTCAACTTCTCGAGAGCACCTCACTGCGGCTGCTCGGTCTCACGTTGACTGCTGACCTGAGATGGAACAAATACATTGAGTCAATTGCTTCGTCCACCGCAAGAAAAGTTGGCTCCCTGTGCCGCGCCAGGAAATTTTTCTCCCCGGAATCGTTCCTCCAGATCTACAAATCAACAATTCGCCCTTGCATGGAGTATTGCTGCCATATATGGTCTGGAGCCTCTTCTGTTTGCCTCGGTGTTCATGATAGGCTCCAGACGCGGATATGCAATAGAAATGGTCCTGTTCTGTCGTCTTGTTTGCAGTCACTCTCTCACAGACGTGCCATCACCTATCTGTCTTTTTTACAAATACTTTCATGGCAATTGCTCCGAGGAGCTGCATTCGCTGGTTCCCAGACTTCATGACTTCAAGCGCCCTACGAGGCTGGCATCCCGCTCTCAAACTTTCACTGTCGAAACTCCTAAATGTAGCCGTCTCTTCTACTCCAATAGCTTCATGTCTCACACCTCTCGCCTGTGGAACTCCCTTCCCTATTCCATTTTCCCTGAGAGCTATAATCACCAACTATTCAAATGCAATGTCAATCGACATCTCCAGTTGCCTTGATCTATCCACTATCCTTTTCCTCATCCTTTCCTCTATCACTCCTATCTGATCTTGCTCCAAATCTTCTGTAACCCATTGCGTCCTAGTGGCTTCTCACCTTGCTTCGGGTGAGAACAATTACGACTGCCTAGTGAATACGATTTTTACTGAGTGCCCCACACTTTCGGCCTTGTGCCACATCTACACTACGCTTGGAAAATCTCCCCATAACAATATATCTATATATATATATATATATATATATATATATATATATATATATATATATATATATATATCAATATAGGCGTGTACACGCATAACTATATATATATATATATATATATATATATATATATATATATATAGGTGTATGTATGTGTGTATGTGGGTACACGCCTATGCGTATGTATATACATGTATATGTTATTCTGTGTATTCGCATGTATTTTTTGAATATAGAAATATAGGTCCTTGCTGGATTAGATAATCGTTACATTTATCTTCATATATTTATATTTGATTTGTAACCTGTAGTCGATATTAAATTTGTCGAATTTTCTCAATTACAAGCGGCCCTTTAAGTAAACGCAAATTTACTTTCCTTCGTCCCATCTCTCTCCCCCACCTCTTCTTTCCCTCCCTCTTATTCTAACATTAAATTGTCTATGGTGTGTGTATATCACCACGAAATGTATCTTTATGCATTAGACATCCGTCAACATTCATTCTTTTCTCTTATTTAAACCATTTCCACTCACCTCTCCTAAAATTCTCTCTGTTATGGTTTAATCTCCCTCCTCCTCATACTTACACTCTCTCTAAATTCTGTTTTTATTTCCGGAGTTGGGTTTTTTCTGTTTTCTATTTGAATTTGTAGATCTGATGAATTGGATCGTATTTACGATTCCAATGGAATAAATTATGTCCATGGAATGTTTAAGCCTTTTTTATTTTATTATATATATATATATATATATATATATATACATCCATCCATACACATCCAGTCCTATATATATATACATTTACGCACATATCCTATACATACGAACATATACATGCATGCACATAAACATATATAAATGAAACCTTTCACATCTCCATTAAAATCTAACAGTATATTGTAATAGTTATATGTAGTGTTTACAATATGTATGAACCATCGTCACAGTAATGTTGCACTTTCTTTGTAACATAAACTGTTGAATGTATCTATAAGATAGTTAATGTTCTGTGAATCAAAAAATGTTTCAAATTTAACGTAAAATATGTTTGATTGTTATGTCATAGATTCTTTAAAAGAAAAACTGTCAAAGATAATGCGAGAACTTTGGAAATGTTGATTAGGGATTAATAGAAATCCCGTAAAGATGACATACCTTTGAATGTAACCATAATCCACTTCCGTCTAACGTCCACAGATAAATTAAATTCTTTTATGCATGAAGAATCAACCGAAAAACTAAATTCAAGCCCGTAATTTGCTTGGTAAAGTGCCGAAACTGATGATTTTCAAGACGCCACACTTAATGGTAGAGCATAAGTCTATAAAGTTCCATATTTGCCAGGACCTACTTCGCAAAAGCTGAACGGATTAATTTGTCTGGTGACGAAAAAAGGATATTTTACAAGTAAATATATTGACAGAGACAATGACTTATTTAAGGTGAATAGGTAAAAGAAGAAGCCGAATTTGACATAAAATAATGAAATATATTTTTTTCGGAGATTGGGTATGGGTTGTACACTTAAAATGTTATCAGTCAATGTTAAAATTTGAGTAGAAAAATTATTGTAAACATTTACACAGACTTGGAAGTAATGATATTTACACACGCGCATACATAAACACAGACACGCGCACGCACGCACTCATACATACAAACGTATGTACACACAGATGAAACTTCGATAAAGAGTGACATTAATCTAAGTCGTTACCGGACGCTTTCCTCTGCCTGTCTTACATTTAAGATGCCAGGTGAGTGTCGCATTCTCCACGCCTTCTTACCTTGTAATCTACCCCAATTATTTCAAATGTCTTTTGTCCGCTTCTAAGAAAAAAACATTTTTTTGCATTTTCTTTATATTTTTTCGTCGCTCGAAGTTTTCGTCGATTCTCAAGATTTTCACGTAGAACCAGATACCTCACTTTATCTTCAAATAATTATCTTCACCTTTGGCATTCACTGCCATAAAACAGGATTTATTATGTAACAGATCAGCAGTTTTTTTTTTCTAATATATTCCGTTTTATTAATACTTTATTTAGTTTTTGGAAGGCGTCTTTCTCTTTTCTCTATTTCAAAGCGCCTTCAGATATCTGTATCCCTGATATGTGCTAAATTCACCCCGCCTCTAAATTCATAGCAAGCATCTTGGGTTTTTTCCATTGCTAACAAACATTACCTCTCTCTTCTTTCTCACATTTATTTTCCACCTCTTTTACGAGATCATGCAACTTTCTTTCTCACTGTGCCAATAAATAGTATGTGTTTTCTTCTCGCTTTCCTTCAATCATATTTAGGTGTTTCAGCAGTTTCTCAATCTACCATCAAACAGCGTATCTTATATTGTCAAGATAGTGTCCTCCATCAATAAATCCTGATATTGCTTTAGTTAAACTTAGGCTTGGTTACTGGCATAACGTGATTTGGAAATTCTCAAAAACGCTGTATAATTAAAAAAATATATATCTCTATTCGTTACCTTTTCTTATTGTTGAATTCTACCTACTTTTAGTTTATTTCATCATTACTAATGAATTTACTGATCACAGGTTATAGACGATTGGCTTACAGTGTTGGTTTGTGAATTTGGTGAAATAATAATTGTGATTTAAATCTTTGGGCCGGGCATTTTTTACATGGTCTCAGTGGATACCGGGCAAGTAATAATTAAGCAATAGTAAAGCTAATAACTAGAAGAGATATCTCTAGACACAGGTAATGGAATAAAAATAATCTGCCTTCATGAATTTAAAAAAGAAGATTCAGTTCGAAATGCCCTGTAGGTTACGCGAATCAACATGCTCTTAATGGATACCGAGGTCACAATAGTCTTAATCTAACTCTAATGTAAACAAAAATAACTGTTAATTCTAGATATTCAAATACTACTTACGTTTAGATTTTGTTAATTTTCATATTTCGAACCGAAGATATTTCTTGCATTACACATACATAATGATCGTTACGTTTATAGAGGAACTCTTTTGCATATATTAATTTGTACTTTGCCAAGACGGATAGAGCTTCACAGTCGAACAACATTTAAAAAAAAAAAAAACTTAGTTTGATGTGTTCTGTTAACACTTTTATTCGCTGATATATTATTTGAATATGTATATATATACAAAGACAGTATATCCAACCTTGCTAACCTAACTCTCCACTGTGGCCAAATCGGTTAAAGGCACGTCAAGCTAAATGATTGTTCCGTATAGGATACAGGTTCGAATCCTGTCGGAGGACGAATATTTTCCGTGAAAATTTCTCGGACATTCAGGCCGGTAAATGTTGTTTATTATGAACAGAACATTTACTTAATATTCGTATCTATAAAAAAAATGTATAAGTTTTTTGTCCATTTCATAACAAAAAATAAAAAAAAAAAAAATAAATATATATATATTCATCTTTGGTACGGTAATTTGCCAGCGTATTGTACACACACACACATATATATATTAAGAAATGGACAAAGTCCGACAATTTATTTATTAAAGACATTTTTATGTTTAACGTTCTTTTTTATAGATACAAGTATTTAAGTAAATGCTCTGTTTATAATAAACAGTATTAAATAACATTTACCGGCCTGAATGTCCGAGAAATTTTCATAGAAAATATTCGTCCTTTGACAGGATTCGAACCTGTATCCTATACGGAACCGTCATTTACGCTGACGTGCCTTAACGATCGGCCACAAAGAAGCGTTCGGTAGACAAGGTAGAATTTACTGCTTATAAACTTCAATCTTCCATGAATCTCGTACATTCATAACTACTCTGGCGTAACAAATGTAAACAAATGACGTCATATATTAAGAAATGGACAAAGTCCGAGAATTTATTTATTAATCTCCACTGTGGCCAAATCGGTTAAAGGCACGTCAAGCTAAATGATTGTTCCGTATAGGATACAGGTTCGAATCTTGTCGGAGGACGAATATTTTCTGTGAAAATTTCTCGGACATTCAGGCCGGTAAATGTTGTTTATTATGAACAGAACATTTACTTAATATTCGTATCTATAAAAAAAATGTATAAGTTTTTTGTCCATTTCATAACAAAAAATAAATAAAAATATATATATATATATATATATATATATATATATATATATATATATATATATATATATATATATATATATATATATATATATATATATATATATTCGAAAACGAAAAACCTTCGAATTTTTGGTTTGCTAATAATCAAATCAATCTTGAGGGATCCGCTTAGGTGATACCTGGGTAGGTTTGTCTGGCTCACTAGGTTTATATATATATATACTAAATTATTGCACTCTTTTATCATAGCCTGAAGCTCAGGTGAGACATGAAAGTGATGGTCGTCATAAAATGACTACAATCTTCAAACATTTAAAGGCAGAGTTAATCGCCATTTTCTATATTATTTAATCCCGTCATCTTTTGTCCTTGCCTCAATCCTCCCTATAATCTTTTTTCTCAACTTCAGTCCCTGTAATACCCTGCGTGCTAGTGGCATTTACGCTACGTCTGGGGTTAAATGATTCATATATATGATTGTATAATTGCATTCGATAATTCTCGCATGATAGTTTGCTTGACAATAAATTTGGCTAGATTGAAAATATTGCATTTATACAATCAGGAATTATTATTTTATAGATAAGTGAATATTGTCAAATAAAAATAGCCTAATAATTTTATATTTTTTATATTTTTTGAAGATACAAATATGGAATCTTTTTACGATCGACTGAAAAGTGATCGTCAAACGCAACATATAAACACTTCTTAAACTCAAACGTATGTTGATCGATGATTTTTTAAAAATATTTTCAATG
>CAHIKZ030002112.1:1437500-1460000 GCA_903632075.3 Acanthosepion pharaonis
ACAATGCTTATCTACAGCTAGTGCAGTTGCAAAGTCTCGACATAATTCTACAATGATGAGAAAAAAAAATATATCTCATTGGAAAAGAGAAAAACATTTTATAATTCAACTGAATATGCGTATAAGTGTTTGTCGGCGCGGACATAGCAAAGTGATATATATTAGAAAGACTGGTTAAAATTTCATGGTTTTGCTATTTAACATTTAGATAATTATTTAGATAATGAATCTTAATTATTATGTCTTTTAATTGAATGACTGTATAAAGTCTAAGACAAGAAAATATCTGTAAAATCTTGATATCCTATCTTTAAAAATTTGAGCTTTAAGAAAATATTGCAATAACAATCAAATATATGGACGTAAATCGTGCCTTATCTTTACATATTTTTCTTCCCTTATATATATATATAATTTATGAAAAACTTGGTAATCCGTATGGATAATCCCAAGGAGGATGAAATCCTGAGAGCTCAATGTGAATCCAGAGCTAATACGTCTCCACCATGTCTGAATGTAAATACAGAGCTAATATGTCTCTAACATGTCTCTCTAACTAACCCTATTACACTCTCTGTTAAATTGCAAAAACTTACACTATCCATCAATTTTCATTTCATTTTTCGTTTCATTTTTTGGAAGGGCTATCTGGTGATCCGGAGTCCTTTAAAAGGGCTCTAGTGAAATAAATTATTATAATGGAAACTTAAAGTGGTCTGTTTTTTTTTATATATATATATATATATATATATATATATATATATATATATGTGTGTGTGTGTGTTTGTGTGTGTGTGTATACATGTGAGTGTGTGTGTGTATACATGTGAGTGTGTGTATATATGTATATATGTCTATATATATGTATATATATATATATATATATATATATATATATATATATATATATATATATATATATATATTATATATATATATATATATGTGTGTGTGTGTGTGTGTGTGTACATGTATATATTTATATAGATATCTGTATTAAGCATTATATAATATCTTACAATAATATAAGATATTATGTGTATTGTTTAAAAGTATTTCATAGCTATATCATACATAAT
The DNA here is from genome assembly GCA_903632075.3 of Acanthosepion pharaonis. Lineage (NCBI taxonomy): Eukaryota > Metazoa > Mollusca > Cephalopoda > Sepiida > Sepiidae > Acanthosepion > Acanthosepion pharaonis. The sequence continues at coordinate 1,438,580 of CAHIKZ030002112.1, forward strand.
GCACTTGAATATATCTAAACGCTTTTTAGGTAAATATATTCCCAGCTATGTTCAATCGAACCTCTTCATATTGTACCATCGATGCCTCATAATTTTTTCTCTCCTGCTCAAAATAAATGTTTGATGGTGCAATTACAAACAAACACCCAACATAGTTACGGTTTCGCGTCATTAGTCTAATATTAATATATACATGACACAATTAGAATAAATTGCTTTAATACTTTTGATATATGTAATATTTCTGAGGCTATCAATGATATATGCATAGTAAAGAATACATGTAGATCAATGTAAAAAAATAAAATATTAAAGAAATATTCGTGCTCTACACTTGACTTGTGAACTTGACATTGATACAAAATCTTCCCTTCTGGACTTTGTTGGTGTCAAGCGGTAAGCATAATATTTCACTGCAGAAGAATCCAAGGAGTGAAATACTTAATTACTAAAATATAACAAATTGAAGGTATAAATATCTCGTGAAAAGTTTAATTGACGGAACCAAAATGTTTACTTTTTACCACAAATAAAATATGGAACTGCATAAAGCTGATAATTTCTAAAAAAATGTTTCCCCGATTATCTTTTTGACAAGCAAATAAATTAGCTTAATAAATTAGATAATATGCACAAATAAACCATAATAATATTAACCTATTAAATCATCATTAATTTAATCGATCTCAATCTGACTCATGCTAATAATTAAAAAAGATTAACAAACAAGCAAAAATATAATTCACTTGTGTATATCTCTTATCTATAGCAAGAACATGATGAAATTTATCATTTGCTCTCATAGATGTAATTGGTCTAACATTGTAATTACATATTACTGAAGAGCTCCAACATCCACCTTTACTCTAAAAGAACATTTTTAATGAATTTTATTTTTATTCCAAACAATAACAAAGCAACACCATATGCTTACACTAGTTACATATTTGTCACACTTTCCCGTCGCTTAAACTGTCACTTATCCAAATGTAGTACAATTTGTGCCCATATTGTTCATCGTTTCAACATCACCTAAAATAAAACTATTACCAAGAGTAGTATTAGTAGTTAATGTCCAAATACTATACTACAAACATTATAAGGAAACATTTTTAAAACTGTAAGATATTATTAAGCATACAAAATAACTTGCATTAAATAAAATTTTATTCCCCACAGTATATTGCATTTTAAGCAAAAGTGCATAAAATACTTAAAATCATTATAGTACTTATAAAATATATACTAGTTGTAAAATAAGTATAGTAATTATAAATTATTTAATATAAACCTCACCTTTGTTGTTGAGCTCTGTGACACCATTCTATAGATGACGTCACATAAACGATTTAAATTTGAAAAATATTATTTAACAAATACCAGGAGTAAACTAATGAATACTTGTCTACGATATTATTATATTTTTCCTCCTCTATAAGTTCCGGGTACATTGGTGGCATAAATATGAAATCCGGAACCATTATAAATCTATAAATATCAAAGCCATGATTGTCAATCCGCAGCTACTTGGGTTTTGTTCACGTGAATCGAATGCCCGCGAACCGACCCCCGCGATATATTTTTATTGGTGCTTTGGAGTCCGGTGAAAAAGTCGTTGGCGGTCAGGATAAACGATACATCTTGAAGACCTTTAACATTTTTCACTATCCAGTTAGAAAACGTGGGTGCTGATCAGGTCATTTTGCAACAAGTCTACATGTGTAGAAATCAAATCACTCATGCAATGTTGGTCAGAAGGAGAAACGTCAATATGGACATTTGATTCCAAATAATTTCTCTTGTAACATCAGAGATATTTTTGGCTTCCTTAATTGTGGAATTTTGAGCTGTTCCTCTTTTGGGCTACTCACAGACAAAGAACTCATCCATTATAATAGGGACCAGACAAATATGCCTGGAATTACAATCAATCATAGATACTTAACAACCACTCTATTTCGCAGATTTACATACCATTTATCCGGACACTGTTTCATTGGATATTCCATTGACTATCATCATAATAATTTTATTTATATTAGACAATACAAAATAAACCATAGTATAAATATAGTCTAACAATTAGTGATGCCATCATCTACAACAAACAAAACTAATCTGGAATCGATAAAATAAATACAAACTTCAATCCAGCTTTCTGTAATACATATAAAAATGCATATGAAAATGAATGATCCATGTTATTGTGACACATGAGGAAAAAATACATTCTGCATTTGGGATTTATCCGAATCATTGAAAAATATATGTAAATCTATCACTTACGATTATTTTCCCACCCCTAATGATAACGTAACATAGTCGAAATTTTGGACATTGCAATTATATTACTGTTGGGAAACACTTACATCAGCAATCACTGATATTGCGAGAAATCATTCATAATTTAGAAAAAAAAGATTGTTAAACGTAACAGATACAAACCCGTAACGCATCATTCACTTGGTAAAACCCTTAAAACACTCAGTTACAATACTTGAGGTGATCGCGATAATAGACCCGTCACGCCAGATCAATGTCTAATCTCTGCACAAAAGAATACCACAAACCTGTTAAATATAAGTCGACATTAGCCGCCATGTTTTGATTTATTTGTTTACGAGTTTTCTTATGCTGTTTAAGAAAATGATGGCATTTTACATATATTTTGCCATTTATTTTTGTTGTAATCTACGCGACACGTCGTCGAACTATTCACCTCACGGCTTTGTAAACATCTCCCAACAGTTTGAGATTCTCAAGAAAAAAGATACGTCCAACTGACGTCAGCGGTACTCGGGAGATTGCTGCTGCAATGTTAAAATGTTACAGATAACTAAAAACATTTGGTGTATTAGAAAAAAGATATGTAGGAAATTGTTTACATTTTTCTTCTTCTGATTACATATAAATGTGTGTGTTTGCCTGTGAGTGTATATAGTAGATACATCGTCATACACCTACACATAAACAAACACACAAACTCACACACACACACAAACATATATATATATATATTGAAGATAAACCGTTTACATACATAGATACTCCGGGCAAAGAATTCCCCACTGTCCGGTGCCTCAAGTGATATTCAAATCATATGGGATTACTTCTTCAACATATTTATATATATATATATATATATATATATATATATATAATAAAAGGCTTAAACACTAATATTCCATGGTCATAATTTATTCCATTGGAATCGTAAATACGATCAATTCATCAGACCTACAAATTCAAAAAGAAAACAGAAAAAACAACTTCTGGAAATAAAACAGAATTTAGAGAGAGTGTAAGTATGAGGAGGGGGGGGAGATTAAACCTTAACAGAGAGAATTTTATGAGAGGTGGGTGGAAGGGGTTTAAGTAAGAAAAAAATGAATGTTGTCGGATGTCTTCTGTTTTTATTTCCGGAGTTGTTTTTTTCTCTTTTCTTTTTGAATTTAGAGGTCTGATGAATTGGATCGTATTTACGATTCAATGGAATAAATTATGACCATGGAGTATTAATATTTAAGCCTTTTATTATATCTTTTACTCTGTCCTGAACATTGAGTTCTACCTGGATTCTTCCTCTTGGATTTTTTATTCTAAAAATATACATGTATGGGTATTTATATATTTTGCATATGTATGCATATTTTCCACTAATATTATCTATCTATCTATCTATCTATCTATCTATCTATCTATCTATCTATATATATATATATATATATATATATATATATATATATAACTTTGGGAGATTAATGAAGAAGTTTTTTTTTTATTTTTTAATTTTTATTTTAGAGATATAAGATTTTTATATTCCTAACATTTAGCTTGCTTTATTTAGTGATTTGGTCTGATAAATTATTTAATTAATATTTATGGGATATTAGAAAATACTTATTTTATTCATCTGGTTATTTAATTTTTTACTTGTATATATCTTTTTCTTTTAAAATTTGGTATTTAAAATACGTTTTTTTTGTAAATTATTTCAGATTATTCGATTATTTTTCACTTTATATATCAGTGTTCTAGTTAGAGTGCTATGAATTTGATTTTGTGACTGCGTTGGAAAATGACCTCTGATCTTTTGTTTAGAAGTTGAAATATTTATGGATAGACAATTATTACTTTTTAATGTTCTCGAGAGTAAAAGGTAACATTAATTTGAGCTGTTGTTGTAAGCTGGTTCTTTTATTCTTATTTTCCAATTTAAGTGTGGTGATTAGTTTTAGTTCCAATATATTGTGGAAACGGTGATAACATTTGATTATATCAATGCTAAAGCAGCCATATTTGATGAATATTTACACACACACACACACACACACACACACATATATATATATATATATATAGATAGATATATATTTGTATATATATATAACGTTTCTCTTTCTCTCTCTCTATATATATATGTATATATATATATATATATATATATATAGATAGATATAGATATATATTTGTATATATATATATATAACGTTTCTCTCTCTCTCTCTCTCTCTCTATATATATATATATATATATACACACACACACACACATATATATATATATAATGTTTCTTTATAAATATAATATTTTGTGTGTCTGACAATGAAGGGACAGTGTGCAATATTTTGACATGAGACGCCCAGAATTCATGACTCCAGCAAAATGTTACTGCGTTGAAAAACTACAAAACAGTCACGTTCTTTCCATCTCTCTCAAATTACAATCAAAACGAAATGAGTGATGGAAAGTAACCATGAAAAGAAACAGACACACCACAGCAAAGATAGACAGAATGAAAGAAAAAAAAGAGAGAAAGGGTGAGAGAGTGAAGGAATAGAGATGAATAGAGAGAGGAGATAAATATATGTCAGAAAAAAAAACTTGGCTGAGGTTTATATTTTATTTCAACTTAAATGAAACTTCACATAAAGTCAATTTTCTTCGAGTTGTCTTGGACGGTGGGTTCGACTACCACTAGCGATTATGTTTTAATTTCTCAAACAATTTAACTCAAAAGAACACACATGGTTTGTCACAAAGACGCGCGTATAAAACTTTGCTGCGTGTGTGCGAACGCGCTCGTAAGTATACAAACAATCAGGATAAAATATGAATATTTTCCCCTTGGTGTTTATAAATTGTACACAGTTCAATTATTAACGCCAACAACGAACTATTTGTAATTACAAAATTGTACTTGGATGAAAAGTATAATATTGTCTTTTTACACACACACACACACACACACATATATATATATATATATATATATATATATATATATATATATATATATATATATATATACACACACATGTATATATATATATATATATGTGTGTGTGTATTTCATTAAAACGACAGACAAGGTACTACGGTTAAGCGTATAAAACATTTGGACAGTTCTTACACACCCTTTGTCCAGAAAAGAAAGCTCTTGTCAGAACACGAGAAAAATTAAATAAAAGCTTAACCGTATTACCTTGTTTGTCGTTTTTAATGAAAACATGCATGAAGGAAGATTCCTGCTTAAATATACAACTATATATATATATATATATATATATATATATATATATATATATATATATATATATATTATATTTAAAAGATGTTTTTGTAGGTACAAAATTTAATGTTCGAAATAAAAGTATAAAATTTAATATTACGAGACATGTTAAAAAAAAAAAAATAGAGGTGAAGCAACTGGTTTCGCCTCCGCTCTTCAGGCTTCAAGGGGAGATTTAAAATTAGCACAGAAAAATGTACAATCATAAAAGGGAATTATGAAAAAAGAAAAAAAAAATATGCAAAAGGAACTAGAGACAAATTACAGCGAGTCCCAACAAACACTCACGTTCTTTGCACAAAGAAGGCTTACGGGACCCGATGTAAAGTGCCTCCAGAACCTTTAAATGAAATAGAGAGTGAGACCGGGTTGACACGATGAACCAGTCAACATTAAAATTGGCTGCACTGTTTCTGTCCTTTAGTAGGTGTTCGCATATGGCGGAACTATAGGTGTTCGGGACAAGTCCATTCAAAGGCAAAGTGTGATTTCTAATTTTTGTAGGAACGTGTTGTTTTATTCTCGTGTCTAAGAGTTGAGTTGTTCTCCCTATGTAGTCGGCTCCGCAACTACAAACGTATTGGTAAATAATTGAATTAATTTGATGGGGAGGGAGAACGTCTTTACACCCAGATCGAAACATAGGCCGAGTTTGAAAAATAATCCGAACCTCAGCAGAGAAAAAACAACAACGAACATTGGATGAAATTTGTTTAGCTATTTTTTCGCATTTGGTACCAATCCAGGGTAATCTGAGGTAGACTGGACATTTTTTGACAGTGTAGAGCTCGGCACTTCTGAACTCTTCAACTTTACTACGGATAACTGAATTAACAGCCACGAAAAGAAACAGACACACCACTTTATATATAAAAGAAAGAGGTTGTAGTGGTTTTCTGTGCTAATTTTAAATCTCCCGTTGAAGCCTGAAGAGCGGGAGCGAAACCGGTTGCTTCACCTCTTTTTTTTTTAACATGTCTCGTAATATTAAATTTTATATTTTTATTTCGATCATATATTTCGAGAATATTTAACATTGAAGAACATAAGGAAACAATTAATAATATGTGGAAATCTCCGCTTTTACCTGAAGACGGTCACGAGACCAGAAACACGTGTAGTAAAATTATGGAAAATAAAGCATAATATTTTATTCTAAAAAAAACACATTACAACCAAAAACCTTTGCGACACCTCTCTTCTCTTCTTTTTAATATACATACTTTTCTCTCGATGGAACACCTACAACCTCTTTCTTTTATATATATATATATACAAAGAGAGAGATTGAGAGAGAGAGCGAGATTGAGTTTACATTTTTGGGATTTATTGTTGTCTGCTAATGCTATTTTTCCATATTATTGCTTATATTACTATGTTTAGATTTTTTTAAAATTTTAATTCTTAATCTAGTTTTACACAATTATGTCCTGTATTCTGTATTTTTCTTTGTTAACTGCTGATGTTACAGTGGCTTTGTTTATTATATTGTTTCCTAAGCAATTTCATCAACGGAATATTCTTGGTTTCCGTTGCAGTTACACGTTGGTTTGATTTGTGCATTTTGGTTGTTGGTTATTTTTCTATCGGGCATTTTCGTCTTCTAGAGGAATTTTAATTCATTTATGGTGATATCAGGAATATTTTTTCTGCGTTTGTTTTTACGCTTTGGCTGTACGTTAGGTTTAGTCATATGATGTTTCTTTTGCGTTTGGCCTTTTGTACTATGTGGTCTTTTGGTCCGAATATTGTACCGCTGCGTATTGAACTCAGTGCCTACATTTATTACTCGATATACGCCTCCTTTGATATTAAGTACATTGCCTTATAAATATAGCATATATAAATGATATTCCTTCCTATATATATATATATATATATATATATATATATATATATATATATATATATATATATGCTTTTAGCCATAATACTGAATAAATATTTTGTATTGCTAGTCTATTTCTTTTTTAAAATATTTGATTTGGTAATATGGAATTTTATTTACTATTGTCCAAATATTCTAATACCTAAGTGCAACTCAAGGTAGAGATTTACTTCCCGATGTATGAGCCTGTACATTGGGTGTAAGCGTGGATATTATGAGGATATCTATCTGAAATCTTCCTAAATTTAATGTTTCTAAATCCAGAATATTGGTGTACGTTTAACGTAACTGATATCGGCCTGGTGAGTAGAATCGTTAAGCTCAGATCAGTTTTCTAACCGAGTTGTTTACATTCAATTTATCATTACGCTTTTGGGATAAAGACGAATCGCTATAAGAAAGAATCAGTATGAATCGCTATAGTTTTAGCTTAAATAACTGGGTAGACTTGTATCTCTCGTGTTGGATGTCAGCCAGTCTAAAGGACTATTATGAATCAATCGCATTTCTGAAAAGAAGAACATTGTTCGTTATTTATCCAAGATTAATGGAAAATTTTAAATAATGTAAAATATGTGCAGAATCATGATAGCCTAATTTCTGAAAGAAAATGACATTTGTAAATACCAAAAAATGTACCAATGATAATATTTGTTATTATTTTATATCTTCATCTGTTATCTCTGACTGTTACATTACGTTAATTCCACTGTTTTCACTGTAGTGGTTTTTAACACCAGCTACATGAGGAATAGAAATGTGAATGCGAGCTTCTTAGAAATATGGTAATACAGAATTTATATTATTTAAGGCCAGCCTAATGTCCTGATGTTAGTTGTTATTATCTTGCTTTTTTCTATTGTAGCTTCTGAATTTATTTATATATCTGTCGTCAGGGGCAACTCGGCGTTGTGTAAAGTTTAGCAAGTTGTCTTGCTAGATCAGTTACGACTGAAAAGTGAGTTCGATACTCACTAGATGCCCCATACTTATGGCCTTGTGCCACATCTAAGTTACGCTTAGAAAATCAATATATATCTATCGACAGAGTAACCTTCAGTAAAATTCAAACTGAAGCATTGTTTTCGATTTGCTGTCAAAATCTTGTATACGTCTTGCCATTGCCTCATTCCTTTCTGTGCCTAACTTATTGTTATTCATGTCTCCATTGTGACATATCTGAATCCGTGTTAGTCCTATATGTACCAAGCATGCAACCAAATTCAGGAACCAATACATTTAATCCTATAACTAACGCCCTGTCAACGTAGAATTTGAAGCAATAAGCCTAATCCTATTATTGCCACCTTACACTTAGCTCGGCTTCCATCACTGCCATTTCGTTTTCTTAATTACATCCTATATGCTATGTATATCTATACTAGATTTAAGGAGGAGATTATCATAGCCTAGTATATATTTCGACTCCTACTCGTGTGTGATTTCTTTGTCTAACTACAGATTACACCTTTTCGATATTCAACAGAACTTACTTCGATTCTGTTGCTTTCATATTTATATCCTTTGCCATAGTTGCAAGGGATGGGATACACAAAGTTATTTATCATTTTCCTTTCTGCAAATTTTGCTTCAGATGATGTATCTCCATCAAGTTGACATTAATGTAAATATTGCCAGGAAAACCATTAATCGGAAAATAAATAATGTAAACAATTATAAATGATCTCCGCAGAAATTCAGACAGGAAAATTTATGATTGAAACATATTTTTCAAAAGTTGCGGTTTATGATCTTAACAGTAAATAGGTTTATGACTTTTTGCATAAGTTTTGACCGAATTAATATTAGAACAACTTGAACACACTGCTTGTAATTTGTGGGAGTTATATCGAAATATATTCCTCACATAATCTTTGATAAAAATCTCTATTTTTTATTCCTTTCAGGAAGTAATTTCTTTGTATTTTACGTTATCAACACATATAATTCTGTAAGCCGCTTTGAAAAAAAATGTCTTGGCAATCTTTTACTATAACACGGTAATATCTAAATTTTCAATATGCCAAAAACCTTTCTGCTGACGCGGTATCTGTTGTAAATAAGTCATTCCTTCTTTTTCTGTTTCAGTTTTTGATGCATGTTAGAAATTGTTTCGAAATAACTTTCAATCAATTTTAATGCAGGTAATTACAACCAGATTTCGAACTCTGATAGGCATTACCAGTTTTTATTGATATGAATCGTCAAGTCAACTCACACGTCGTCACAAGATATTAAATGAATAAATATTTATAAGCGACTGTTAATAAAGCATGACCATTTCAGAAATGTATGCCTGGTTTCTTTTCATAAAATGGTACATTTTAATAAGATCTACATAGAGGCTATATTACAAAAATGATCGAAATTAAAATCGTTTTCAATTATACCCTTTGAGTAAATGTTTGTTATTTTTTATGAATATTTTACATTTGATCTTTCTGTTTGTTGGATTATTTTAATTTCTTTGAACTTGAGCTCACATTCTATAAGGTTTATTTTATTTTACAATGTAATGTATTGCGTTTTATTTAACGACATCTTTCACTGTAGTGTTTAAGCTGTCAAATATGATATGAATATTTTGACCGATTTGTCGCCGTAATACGAACATCTACAAAATGATTCTGTAAATTCTCGTCTGATTATCAATTATTTCTACATCTTATGCTCTGTTCACCAAATAAGAGCAAACAGAAAACTTTGAATAAGAGATCACACACACACACACACACACACACACACACACACACACACACACACACATATATATATATATATATATATATATATATATATATATATATATAAGGAAAAATCGAAACTAATTTACTAAAACTTTCAGTGTATAAATGTATATATTTGTTTTACTATACGATACATGTTCTATTTTTCAGTGTTTATTTAAACCAATGTTCATGTAAAGCAAGCTTCGCCAGCCATTCAAGGTAGACGTTTACTAAATGAGATGTGTTAGATGAATGTAAAATAGGATGTGAAGATATCGATTATATATAGGATAGATGACGATTGACCTTGATCGAAGAGGTTTAGATTTCAGTCTGCGAAGAAACATTCACGACGGAATATGTTCGATAAATTACAGTTCTCGGAAGAAGTATGCGATGTGGCAATTCCTTCCAAATACGGGAGAGATAAGGGTGATTCAAACCTATAAACGTAACACGGAGTTTCTTAGCCTTCAATCTCTGAATGAATGGCGCTTATCTGAACATTTGTCATGGAAGTAGTGATAGATTAGCGATAGGTTTACGACTTTTCGTTTGTGGGAAAAGTCTGTAGTGTTGAAAATATGTTTGGATTGAAGATGCGAAAATTAAATATGAAGATGTTTTATATCAAATATCTTCGATACTATGAGTTTTTTAACGTATGTATCTAGTCAACTTTGATTTTCTGTTGAGGTCATGTACGAATTTCCTAATGTAAAACTTAATATAAACACTTTTGTATCTATGGTCTGTTCTGTTATTTTCTAATTTTATCGTGTTAAAACCATTAATTTCTAAACATAGGCATCTTATTATATGCACAGTAATTCGTAGTTTCAACGATTAATCAAATCCATATGTACAGTAATAGAAATATTTTATTGGATAATTCTAGGTTTAATTATGTTATTTACTTTAAATTTTGCGCAAATATAATGATATAAATTATCATTTCATAACAAAATAATCCGAAGTTATGAAGATAAAGAATATGATGCATTGGAAATAACAGCAGCAACCTCTCTTTGTTCGAACGGAGGTGTTGCCGAACTAAAAATGAAAACTTGAAACGCATACGGCAAATGCAGCAAATCCACTAATTTTTTTATTTAGATTTGTAAAATAATCTTAATTATCCTTGCAGTGCCATTAAATGTCGGAAAGAAATGAATTTATGGCATGCAGAAATATATTTGATTTCTTTTTATGGGAACATTTTCTATTCTAAAGGCGATAATTTGATGCATTTAGATTCTGTAAATGTGACAGAACCAACCAAAAATTAAAGAAATTAGGATCAGAAATCAAATGACACGTAGTTATGTTAAACAATTCTGAATTTAGAAACATTCATTCTGGTAACAGATTCAGAAATATGTTCGCGTAAAATATAAGTGACCTTTGTCCTTGAAACCAAAAATAATGCGTTATGCCTAGCTAAGGTCATTTTGGATAATTGGGTTATGAAATCATTTTCGTATTTTTAAAAAACCGAATCAAAGTGTGAAATAATATAATCTGTCATTATTCTGCTGAAAATAGAAGCAAACCCGAAAAACAATTTAAAAATAAAGTTGCGAATGAGAAAAATATGATTGAATAATAAATACAGTAAAGGATACATAAATCAATAATTCATTCCATGAATGATTTTAGTTAGAATTTTAAAATGCTTAACTTAATCTGATGTGGATGTGAAGGTGTTTACAAAGTATTTCAAAATTAAATCTCTATGTTTTTCCTGATGGTGTTCATTCATGAATACATCCGTCTTCTTAGGAAAAAAAGACCCGAGGCCTTTCCAAATGAGGGAAACGTTTTATTTCTAGCTTGAATACATATGCTCATATCAGTTATTGATTAAATTAATTAAAAGAAACAGATTCCGATGTTCAATTTGGCAAAAAACAATCTATTAATGAATGAAGAAATAATATCAAGAAATGATTCTCAAATATCCTGAGTTTCCACCATCTCCGATACAGTTATGTAGGATTGAAACAGATCCTGGTCATCTAAAGAAGTCAATTTTTGTATTATAAAAGAAACCAAATAATTTAGTATAATTTTTTTCCGTGTTGATCCCCATTTGATATATAATTCAATGCTTTTCTTTGAGCAAAATAATTCAGATAATCCTACAAGAAATCTTCTTAGTCAAACATGAATTCCAAAATTGATATATCTCATGGTAATCTTTAAACATGTGTCACGTCATTGAGATAATACCGGAGTTCAAACACATGTCAATGAACAGTGCATAATATCTGACAGAATATAATAACTGTAATGTTGGTATTTACTATATTTATGTTTGTTTTTTGGAGGGCCACTAGCAAGCAATGGGTCACAGAGGTTTGAGAACAAGGGTAAATAGGCGTGTTTGAGGAAACGATACAGATAAGATCGGGAAAAAAGCTCCGGGTATTAGATGTCGATTGACATTACATTTGAATATTTGAAGATTATAGTCATCGGGAAAGCACATAAGGGGAAGCGAGTTCCAAAGTTGGGAAATGCAAGAGAAGAAACTGAGTAGAAGAGAAAGTTACATTTAACCGGTTTGATAGTGAAATCATGGGACTGAGATATCGGTCTGGCAGCTCACTTAAATTCATCCAGTCTGGGAAAAGCGATCGTAGACTAGATGCCTGATCAGGATATAACACATTGTATATTCTTCTCACTTGATTAGCATAGAGAATAATAATTTGAATTATCATCACAACAATTTTTATAATACGAAGTGCTAAACGCGTTTTCTAAATAGCAATAATAAATATCAATATGTTTATAAAATCCCTCAGTTTTTGTATCAATATTCAGAAGTGCACAGTGACATTGGCAAAATTATTTACTAAAAATATCATTTTCTGTCAAAATGACACTAAGCCGGTTATTTCATAAAAATGAACATCTCTACATTAGCTCGCTTCTGTAAGATTTCTGAGGACCAGTCTATGACAGGGACTTATCAAATACGATATATCTTTTATATACGTACATGTTTACCTTCCGACTACTTATCTGTTGATGCACGCATGCGCATTGCGTGGCATCTAACAGAATGTTTCTTAGGATTCCGTGATTGAATTTATTAAAATATCTCTGCTTTGAACAATATAGACGTGGGCAACGATTTAAGTACATACGATAATAGAATGGCTGCCATGTTGGTATTTTGAGATTGCATTTTTGTTTACGCTAGAAAAGATGTGAAGAGTAAAAGTGGCACACAAAGATGACAATCATAAACAAATACAGTTACGGTTGTGTGTAGATTGCATAGGGCCGGATTGTATTTTTTGTTTGGCTGCTAAATGTTCTACTTAAAAATTCAGAAGGATCTTGCGTGTAAAATCAACTCAAACGTCGGAAGGTAAATATTTTTTCAAAGATGTAGCTTGAAGCGTTTAGCTCTGAATGTTGCTGTTAGATCGGATTCGATTATCTTGTTTGATTATCAGTATATCTTACATGAAATAATATTGATTCTAGAATATTTTACTATTTGCTAGATTTTCATAACACTGTAAAATATTCCAGGGAATATTATTTCATGTAAGATAAACTGATAATGAAACAAGTTAATCGATTATTGGTCTCATGCCTCCGATTCAACAGTAACATTCACAGCTAAACGCTTCAAGGTATATCGTTGAAAAGTGTTTACCTTCCGACTGCTTAGCTGATGTATCCAATCTAACAGGAAACAAAATTAGAAGTAACCAACAGATATATTTAAAAATATGCAACATATAATTATACTTATATATACAATATATTGTAACTCTTTTGTAACAATACTGATAAAAGTTTGTTTTAACAGTATCGTACGTAATTTATTTATAATTAAATACAGAAGATGTGGGAAACTGAAAAATGCGTTTAATACACTATATTGTATATCTGTATTATTTACTAGTTTACAAGTTTATGCATTAATATGGACTCATTGATGGCCAAGACTGACTTATACACTTTGCAAACAAGAAGTTTGAAGATAAAAATATATATTAATTCATGAACGTTACGTATCTTCTACAAATCTATTGAATATTCTGTCAAAGATAAAAGATTCCAATGACACAAAAGAAAACTTGATCCGATAAAATAATTATTTATCATTATTAAAGGTTTAAATGCGAAGGAAGAACGGAATTTAAGTAAAGAATAGTAGCATAACTGCAGATTATTTCTGATGCAATTAATGTTAAATTTGAAATGTATCTGCACGCTTGAGACAACTGCCTTAATCCGTAGAACTGGAGTCCTGCAGGATCTTCAAAGTGATCCATCAAGCATATCATTTTTAGCAAATGGTACCATTGTTTTACAGTTGTTTTACAGTTGTTTTACTCTCGTCATTTCTGGAATATTCTCTTTATCATTCAAATGTAATTTCTGTTAGATTTTAAAGCAAGTTGCAATTCATAGAATTTTTTTTAATTCAATATATTTCTCATGTACCTATTATATTTGTACAAAAGAGAAATTGATATTGTTCAAACTATGTCATTTTTCAACAATAATACGTTGTAGTTTCCAATAAATATGTAGTTTACATATCCGTAACACTGAAATTACTCATCAAGCAGTGGAGATAAAAAAAAAAAAAATCTTTAGATTTCATTATTTTCTATGAGAATGGCCAATTATGGAATGAGTTATATTTTGTTGATTTCAAATTAATCTAAATGTCTACGTGCATTTACAAAACTAGAAAAGACTCACATTGAGAAAAAAAAAACTTATCGGAGAGAAGAAGTAGCATAACCATTTCTGGAAAGAATTTCTCATGTTTCTCAGGATGCCAGATCAATTGAACTTCACTGCCTTAATGAGGAAGAAGGATTAGTAAATCGCTGTGATGTTACATGATAGAGAAAAGTAAATATCGCGCAATGTTCCATGTCGTCTCTATATATTTTGTATCCGGTCTGTACATGAACCAAATGTCCGAAAGAAATAAGGCAGTATTTTACGTTTCAACAGAATATTTGTCCCACCTTGGAAGATTAGCTCAACTCATTTTTGTCAAATATTACGTTTTTCTTTGGCCTTATGCCTTACTTAGTAGATATGCGATCATATAGTTATAGTGCGCTCGCTCAAATCAGCCTTAATTCATCTTGGTTCTATTCAGCTACAAGGCACACGATCATATATTCAATCAGCACTAAGGATACACAGACGTTACATCACGTCTCATCAAGTACAGATCAATAGAAACTCTTTTCAGCTAGAGACGTGAGAACATTTGCTCTCGTTTCAATTCAAGGGTGTATTTTGCCAATTTTATTTGAAGATCTTCCATTGCTTCAGGCTTGTGCATTTTACAGTCTTCCAACAGAGATGTGGCAGGTTTTCTTTAAAAAGGGTGAGCTGCTCACCGTAATTTTAGCAATCACGAAAAAGCAGATATTAGATTTTTATATGATATCCTGATTCGAGAATGACGAGAGATTTTAGTCGATTTCTTTTCATACTCTAAGATTTCTTCTTTGCTTTCATAACAAAAAAATATCAAGTAAAATCTTTTAAGTTTACAAAGTTAGAACTTCCTCTTGTATACAAACTAGAGAGCAATCCCTGAAGCAACCCACAAAAATGTGAGGTGATAAATTACAAATAAAAATAATAAATAGCTATTTTATATTTATTTACACTCAAAGGTCTGCTTATTGTCTGTCAGATTGCGAAATAGAGATTGGTTCACATTGTGATAATGGAATTCTAATAATAATAATAATAATAATAATAATAATAATATTTCTTGTCCCGGCTAAGCATAGAATAAAAGTTTAAGAAAAAGGAAATTTTGATAAAAAATATGATCTTCACCAGAGAACTGAGGAAATCATGGAAAATGTGCGTAAAAGAAAGAAAGAAAGAAATAAAGAAAGAAAGAAAGAAAGAAAGAAAGAAAAACAGATAGATAGATAGATAGATAGATAGATAGATAGATAGAAAGAAAAAAGAAAGAAAGAAAGAAAGAAAGAAAGAAAGAAAGAATGAAAGCAAGTGCTGGCAACACAGCAAAAAACATGTCAGCTATAATAAAAGAAATTATTTTTGATGAATTAATAACACATATCCACAACTGCGAAGCAGATGGACAAGTTTACTTTAGGCACCCGTACAACAACAGCAACAACAATAATAACAACAGCAACAACAACAATAAGAAATAGAAAGAAAAGAACAATATGATCAGGGCCATGTTGATCATAATATCACTATTCTTAATAATAATAACAATAATAAAAAATAATAATAGTAGTATCAGTAGTAGTAGTAGTACTACAATGAAGCTACGTTGTATGATCTTTTGAGAAAAATTATTTAACCTAAAGTAAGTGAGGTTCTTAAATATATATATGTATACATTTCAGCGCGTACTCTTAATTATTATTGTATTTTATATATCTTTTTACTTGAGGAGAAATAGAATTAAATGAAAGTAAATATTGAAACTATTCCGGCAGCAAGATTACTAAAATTAATTATGAGTAGGTAGGAAACTAATGAATATGTCATTTAATGTCCAGCGAAAATTAGGAAATACTAAAACATTGAACGAACTGGGCAAAACACCCAAATTAATGATACTTTTAAAAAAAAAAACATTGACCAGGAAGATGATAAGAATATGAAACTAAAAAAATTAAATTTATATAAACGGAAACAGTGATGTTTAATACATGAAAATGCCTTCACCGATAACCGAATAAATCACTCTTATGTAGAAATCTTATAAATGCATAATCATTAATGCTAATAGCATTTTTATCATAACTAATTGTTGATAGCCATAGTTGATGCATACTGCATTTCAAGTAAGGATTAGTCTTCAGAAGGGGTTATATTCAACACCTCATATATTTGAAGTAGAGATTTCCTTTTCTCGTTTTCCCACAAAATCTTACTTCAAATTTTATTGAAAATTGTACCCTTTTTATGTTGTTACTTCCACATATTGAAGCTTCCATTTATAAGAAAATCATCTTAGATAACAAATGGGGAAAACACTATATAAAAGTAACAAAATAACAAAACCAGCTTCATAAATCAAGCGGACAGAACTTCAACGTTTATGGATTATAAATCTGAAAAAATATTGAAACGTTACAGAATTTTCTCATAGTTTCCGAAAATATGTTTTGATAGATTGTCACTTGAGGTTTCTTAATGTGTATTAAAATGTATTTATCTCAGATAATTTATGAGATTTAACTTTTATCACATTTAAAGTCGATATTTTATTTGAATTTCCTGGTACGTGGCTTAATCTTTTGGCATCCATACATTATTTTGTAATGTTATTTTTTTAATCTATTCCGTTAAACAATTTTTGCATGGAAACCACACTTTACTTTATCAACTCCCGTTGACAGTAAGGAGAGAAAAATCTATCATCTTTCAATAAAAAAGCAGTTAAATTATTTCCTTTCGAAATTGCGTAAAAGTAAAAGCGACAATCTTCAGCCTGTCGCTTTTAATTGAAACTGCTCTTAGTTCTCACTCATCTTCATGTAAAATGTCTCAGAAGCAAAATTATTCACTACTTCATGTAATGATGTATCCGGTGAATTCAATTCAGCAATATGTTACTTCTCATTCTGACACCAACATTCTTTTTATTACATCCAATATGACATATTAGCTTTACTTCCTAAGTGTGAGTTCAATCTGCAATTAAAGAAAGGAAAAGATTATTGCAAGGTAGTGAGTTGAAAATGGGTTGCCCTTCATGTTAACGATATTTTCTCGAGTTCTCTCGTCATTTAGGAAACATGTCTACAGTGAAGAATAAATTTATCACTTCATAGCAAAGTGGCTCGGTGCGAAATTGAAAGTCCCAAACAATTTAGTAGACATTATCAGAAAGAGAACATTCAATGGTGGTTGGTGTAACTGATAGACGATGTGTACAGGTATCAACATATCAGCAAGAATATTACTATCATTTCTCTTGTATAAAATTTATAAAAAAATTCTTGTCGCCCTTGAACCTATGTTCTTCATTCAAATACATTCAGTACAGAGATTAAAATAGTTCGCCTTTGGCATTCAAACATCATATTAACGTACAGTTTTCTACGGCATTGAGTTAGCATTTTATATATGTGTGTGTGTGTCGTCACAGAAATAAAAGCTCAATATTAAAGTAATATTGAATATCCGAGATTGCTTTGTGTATTCACTTGTTATATTACGTCGAGATGAATATTTCTGACGCAACTTGTATCTCGCAAAACAAAGGAAATTAATATACAGATATTAAATATATCCATAGCTATTTTCAAAAGCTTGATCTATTTTATCTCTTCAACAAACTAACATACACACAATATGCATTTAATATATATATATATATATATATATATATATATATATATATTAATGCATGTTTCATTAAATAATATAGACAAGTTTTGTTATTTATTTACGTAAGTTCATTTCATATTGTCTGATAAGCTTAAAAACATCATCATTATAGTCCGCGTATTGGTTGATATATTGAAAAGTAATTATCATCTTTGATAATGGCTTATGTAAGCCGAAAGCTTAGATTGGATTTAAAAATGTATCAATATGGTGATTTCCTTTCGTCTTTCAATGTTATTGAGATTATCAGACAATATGAAAGGAACTTACATAGAATAAATAGACAAAACCTGTCTACATTATTTAATGAAACATGCATTAATGGAAAATTGCTGTCTAAATATACATAATCTATCTATCTATCTATCTATCTATATATATATATATATATATATATATATATATATATATATATATATATATATATATATGTGTGTGTGTGTGTGTATGTATATATACATGCATATATAAAATTTGTAGATAAACCTAGTTCTATCTGGGCATTAATGATTCACCAGAGACATAACAAGCGACAAGTAATATAAAAAATAGTGCCATAGAAGTGATTGCACACGTACATGCGTTGAAATTCTAATATATATATATATATATATATATATATATATATATGATCAGCTCATAGATAGTCTGCATAATAATATTATAACGAACTGCTAGTTCAACATACAACAACGTACCAAAATCAGGACTAAAAATCTATCGGTCTGATCAGGCGATATAAGTATTCACTCAGATGAACATGCATTAAGTGTGACATTATCTCACATTTCTTAACAATAATCCTAAGATCAAAAGCATAAATAATGTCAACTATCATCGTAAAATCTACAATGCACATACGAGCTTATAGGGAAATGAACAATTTTTTTTTGGTCGAATTTGAGAAGGCATATTAAATGTATTGCTGTCTAATCTAAAAATAATCACTTCGGCTTTTCTTTTAAACCTAACGCTTACACGACTGCTATAAAAACTCATTAAATGCTTTTACACTGATTCATCTTTCACAATATTTCTCGGGTATTATAGTAAATCCTGCAAAACACGCGTATATATATATATATATATATATATATATATATATATATATATATATGAACAATAAGAAAATAAGAAAATAAAAAAATAAAAAAATTAAAATCATTAGACACACTGGGTTGTAGATTAATATTCTTTCGTTTTTTTTATTATTATTATTCCATTTAGATTCCTCGACTAGTTTCGACCGAAATGGCCATCATCGGGAGGAGAAATATATCTGCTTGCTGTTGGCAATGAACTACAGAAATATAAATATATATATATATATATATATATATATATATATATATATATATATGATATATTTTGAATGTATATTCAATTCGTTCTCATTTATATATATATATATATATATATATATATATATATATCGATTATATATATATGTATATATATATATATATATATATATATATATATATTATATATATATATATATATATATTATGTTTTCTGGTACGTTATTTAGATCTAGTATTAATCTTATTAATTTCAATATTCTACAGAATAAAAAAAATGCGAAAACAACTTAAATATGTGTACAGACTAGAGAGATCTGTTGAAGTAATAATAAATTAGACTGAATAAATTTGTCGGATGAAATTACTCAAAATTTCACATAACCCTGGCATTTCATTTTGACAGATATATTTACAAAAATTACACAAAATATCTTAAAAGTCTCAAAGAGTAAATTTAATAAATAAAATCACCATCACTAAGGGGTGATGTGGTCGAGGAAATTGTCTGATTGACATGAGTGCGTTCTCCTGCTTGTGTTGCATGGTTCAGTCTCCTGTTGTCAGACATAGGGTCTTCCACAAACCACTCTCATGACGCAGAGCAGAACTACCTTGTCAAAGCACTTAATGTCGAATCCCGTGTTGTGTCTGAGACCCTGTGCGACGATGAATCCTGCCGATTACTCAAAAAATTCGTAATCAGCATTTTACTCGTCCAACTCTTTTCGAATCCTAACACTGAAACACTCTGAATTGTTCGTATTGCAGTTTCCGGCGCAAATTCCAAGCAGGATACCAAGCCGTTTACAAATTTCTGGTGGAGTGAATTGCTATATAATGACCCCAATATAATGTTCAGTAGCCAAAATCAAAACAAATCAACACGCCTACGGGAAACGAAAAATATAAATTGGCATGAATATATATATATATATATATATATATATATATATATATATATATATATATATATATATATATAATAAATACTTGTATCAAATATTTACAAATTCCTTTCCTAATATATTTGTATGTATGAATTATTTAATTAATTTATTTTTGATACCTCCAAATATGTTTTGTCCTCTCTTTAAGCCCTAAAATTAGTGAAGGGAAACGAAATGCGTTTCATTTTTCTTTTTTGTCGTCTCCTTCTCAATGAACTTTCCTGTAATTTTCTCTCTCGTTTTCGGTGGATGTAGGGTCGCTGAGATGAGGAAAAATCGATTCACTTGTCAGTTTATACATCGGAGCAAATTTATCGTGAGAAGATCTTTAAATCAATACGTTTGCACTGTGTAGATATCATGAGGTAAAAATGCACTTTTGTAGTCAATCGCTTGAGGATTAAGTGACACTAACACATATATTGCGTGTGTATATGTATGTGTTACGTACGACGGATAGCAAAAAAAATATGTCCTCCGAGTAGGGAGTTTGTTTTCTCGTCGCCACTGTTAAGTTGACGAAAGATGATTTTGTTGTTTGCTCTTCACGTGTGAGTTCGAATCTTCGTCGCCACTTGTTATGCTCG
>CAHIKZ030002112.1:1465000-1507500 GCA_903632075.3 Acanthosepion pharaonis
AGAACTGGAAATACAAGAAGTGATAAAATTATACAATGACGCCAACATTCCGTAAACCCCACTGACAGGTCGAATAGGTAACATTAATCAGATGGATAAAAAACGCTACATGTTATTGAGTTGCAGTCTGTCTCTTTTTTTTCTTATTACCGGTTATATATTAATTATTTCAAATATGAATTATATCATTTTCATTAGCTTTCATAAAATCTGGAAAACTAATGTTTTAGAGTGTATAGTAGAAAGAAAAGTAGTATTCCATAGTGTCTATGGATGTAAACAAGAAGAGTATAAGTACATGTACATATTTAACAATTCTGATATATATATATATTGATTATTTAGGTATAAATCCTTCATTTATAAATATATATTGATTATTTAGGTAGAAATCCTTCATTTATAAATGTTTCATTAAAGACAACAGACAAGATACTACGATTAAGATTTTTTATTTAATTTTTCATGTGTTCGAACATGTTTCTTTTCTGGACACATATTGTCTAGAAACTTTCAAAATGTTCTGTAATTCCGAGCGCTTTCGGCTATACGTTTAGCCATTATCAAGGATGATTTTATTTTTGATTGTTAATTGGATGTATGGGTTGTGGAAAGGTTTCTCGAATTTCAGAACACAATTAACACATTGTGGCCGTTATCTCAGTTAATATTATTAAGTGTTGGATTTTTCCTTTTTTATTAATTATGCTTCCACTATTTTTAATCTTTTTTGACATGTAGATGAGGTTATTATGTTTGTATTTTCTACTAGTATGTTTCGTCTGGAGTCTGGTAAGTTTGTGTATGTATTTAAATGGATTCTAATAGAGCTATGCACGCATAGGTGTAACGTAAGGCGTCTGGATAGGTATGTAGTCCTGCTACCTATTTCATTTTTATGTATTCAGTTTGTTCTTGATCAAACCGAAATAATAAATAATCACACTACAATATTTGAAGCGGGTAGTGGAAACACATCGATTAAATACTGATCAGTGTTAATCAGATCTAGAGAAGTTATAGTTATATATTTTAAGCGGGATGAGAGCAATCAAACATATAGATTAAATAATGTTTTTAGTTTAAAATTCCTGGGTACTACCCGGACAGAGAAGCACCTTAGGAAGAGGGAGGCTGATAAGAACAACGGCATGTATATAATATTTATAATGATATATTCTTTCAAAAACAATTACGAACTTAAAGCCTAAAAGTTGAAGATACAAATTTAATAATGTGTTTATCAAGATAGCAGCTGAAGAAATATAATAATCCCCTCTTCTTAATGAATGACTTTCAGTGAATATTCAAATGGAATTTCTAGATTCGGTTCTTTATTGTAATTCTGATGTCCTCATATGCCACATCTTTGAAATTTCCACTTCAAGATACTTGTAATTTGATAGTATTTTGAAGTTCTTCACAGATATATTAAAATCTGCAGTGACTGATGTAACAATAAGAAAATACAGTCTCATTTTGTGGTCTTTCATCACGATCTCTGATCGATTAGGTTTGATTATTCTGTCTCCGTGTATTGTAAAGTCCAATAAAATTGTAGCAGGTCCTCTCTGTGTAACCTTGTCTAGATGATGTTTATAGCAGTTTCCTGCAATTTCATACCCGCAAAAGTTGTATATTCCCCATTGCAGATATTAGCCCACGCTATTATGGCGAGTTTGACATTCAGCTGGTGCTAACACTATGAAACTTGATACAGAAATCCCTCGATTAATGTCTCTAATTTTTACATCGGTAACTGTAAAAAAAGTTAGTTTTAATCACTATAGTTACGCTGGAGATTGTTTTACCGCACTAATCGAATATTATATATGCACTAATCTAATTTTGATAAATAGAAATGTTAGCACATTAATCAAAAACGCATTCATCGCTTGCGCATTAATCGAGGAATGCATGTATATATGTTTTCAATCTGTGTTTGATAATTTCTAGTTAGCAAGTTAAGTAGTAAAGTCCCATACAATTTTTGCAGGTCTTATCTATGTAACCGGGTCTGGGTAATGTTTATAGCAGTTTCTTGCAGGTTCCTTTCCGTAAAAGTTAAATATTTCCCAGTTCTTTGTGCAGTGATATTAAAAACTCCGGTTTCAGCTTTTAAGCCTGCACTACGTTACCACTGAGATGTAGAGGTTTGTCGATATCAGCTTCTTTATTACAGCTTGTTGCCATTTTATTATTATTATTATTATTGTTGTTGTTGTTGTTAGCATTATTATTACGTAGTATCTACAACATTTTCTGATTTTCTTTTAATTTAATATATTCTTCGAGATTTAAAATTGCATTAAATATTAAAATAGCTGTAACTCCAACAACATAACACAATACCATTTAAATTATGGAGATTTCATTTTAATTTCAAATACTCATGAACCTTCTTCATAAAATACATTAAGATAATATCCGCTGCCTCTTTATTCATGTTAACGCCATGTTTATATCCCCCATATTATAGGTACTCCTTTATACTTAATTAATAGATACTTTCGCATTACTTGTTACGTAATATTTGAATGGCTTTTAATATTAACATCTGATCGTTTGAAAGATATAAAATAGTTTACTGAATAACTTTATTCATTGTAAGCAGACCAAATCCCGTTGATTTCTTTATAATGAAACCGGTCATTTGAACATGTGCAATATGAAAAGAAATATTGAAAGAAACCACGAATTATAACAATGTGTGAATAGATTAAGAATATTATTATTTTTTCTGCTTCTTCTTGTAGAAATTTGATATGAATTTCTTTTGCCTTTCTTAATTATGCTTCAGTGACTACCGATATTTCTTACACCGAAACAATGAGAGTTTACTTTGATTTCTTACGGGTCACTTCCTTGTGAAATACCGCAGCTTACTGGCCGCATATTAATTTTCTTTGGCTGAAAACACCGTGAGTGTTCTTTCTTCTTAATAAGTGCTTATTTAGAATTAACAAGGATTTAGAAACAGAAAAGCCTGACCAAATGTACAGTTCTTAATGTCTCTTAGGTCTTGACAGGGAAATAACGACAGAGTCAACCGCACAGACACAGACACCCACAAATGTACACGACAGTTAAAATTAAAAATCAAGGCAAACTTTATAAGAAATAAATTATGACACTTACAGGAAAATTACTTTTAATCTCCCCAACTAGTTCTTCTGGTAGGGCATAATTTTATCCGATTCTGAAACGTTCAAATGAAAGTTGAAATTAGCTTTGCTTAGCAGTGAAAGTATTTAATACATTTACATTAATTTCAACCAGAAAGTTTGTTCGATCGGATTAAATATAAATATCCTGAGCTTTTTCTATTTTCTTTCATTTAAAAGTTGTCTTAATTTTTGAAATTTTAATCACAAAATATATTTTGGTCCTCAATTTAGCTCTGATGAGAGAGTACCTATAAAATTGTTTCATTACCATTTTTGAGGTATATTTTAGTTTAAATATGTGATATTTGATACTACCATGTTATATATATATATATATATATATATATATATATATATATATATATGTATGAAAATTTCTCTGATTTAACCAGTAGAGAAGACAATATTTATGAATAAAAATGACAATAGGAAAACTGGTAATTGCTGACGCGTTTCGTCCAATGTGGACTTTATCAAAGCAAAATGCGAAAATGAAATTGATTGAACAAAGTAACTAGTAGAAACAAAAACAGTTGCTAGGTACATTCTGTTTTTGTTTTTATTAGTTACTTTGTTCAATTAATTTCATTTTCGTATTTTGCTTTGATAAAGTCCACATTGGACGAAATGCGTCAGCAATTACCAGTTTTCCTATTGTCATTTTTTTATTTATATATATATATATATATATATATATATATATATATATATATATATATATATATATATATATATAGTCTCGTATTCAAGGATATACGTCTATTAGGGAGTGTAGCCAATCCCTATTGCAGACGCTCACTCAGGCGATTGTTCAATATCCACAGAGCCAACTTTTGGTTTATACTGCAAGTATGCTGAGCAAACTTTAGTTAGAGTTTCTGTGTGTTATGTAGAGTGATCAACAATGTGAACAAGGCTAGCGCAATCAAACTCTCCGTCACGATGACTTGTGACTTCGTGCTAACATAGCTACAGACGGTCCCCAAAGTGTTCTGTCTACCAATTGCACTCACGAGGCTTGGGTCAAATCTTGTTATGGTTTTTCAAAGATTCCGCACGCTTCGATCACACCCCTCGAGACCGATAATATCAGAAAATTTCCTTACTGACAAATAAATATATATATATATATATATATATATATATATATATATATATATATATATATATGTGTGTGTGTGTGTGTGTGTGTGTGTGTGTGTGTGTGTGTGTGTGTGTGATGATCACGAGAATTCACTAAAAAAACGATAATCAGTGTCTATCGACCAATCATTCTCACCACACTTCGTCATAGGTCAGAATCATAGACACTATACCGGACTCCCATCAATCAACTTGATGCTTTTCATAAACGCTATCTTTGTTCAATACGAGGTTATACACAACAAGACAAAAACTCTAACCCTGTTCATTTCGTCAAAAGTTCCGTCGGTGGAATTGAATTCTTTGTAATGAAATAACTCTTCATATGGGCTGGTCATATCATTAGAATGAGTGATGATCGGATGCCGAAAATCCTCAGGAATAGGCAACTTTTTCATGGTAAGCGTTATGTAGGACGTCCTTGGTTACGTTTCAAAGACAAGCTTAAATACAATGTAAATGTTGCAAACATCCCTTTAGAGGAGTTCGAAGTTGCTGTTGAAAGCCGACCAAACTGGAGAAATACCTGCTACCGAGATATAACTAACTTTGAAAAGAATCGTCTGAACCATCTGAGAGAATTAAGAATTAAAACTAAATCTCGGGCTAATACATCAACCCATATGACGGTCAACACTTCCCTACGTTTTTTTTGTGCATTTTATATATATATATATATATATATATATATATATATATATATATATATATATTATTACATTTTATTTTTATTTTTTCGAGTGGCCGCTTTACCAGTAAAATGTCACTTAGGACAATCCTACTTTATTTTTTTTTTATATACCATTATGTTGCTTTTTCTGATGGCCGTTTATTCATTAAAATGTCGTTTGGGCCAACCCTCTTTAACCAGTGTTATCTGATGATCTCTCAGGTGAAGCCTAGGTAGATAGTTACTGGCTCTTTTGACGATCTAGATTTTGCTCTAATTAGTGTATCGAAGACATTTACGTTTCAACTTAGGTTAATCTGTCGGTGTATTTTCTTTTGGCAAGATATTACAGTGCTGGTTGTCTATTTCCAAGTGATACGCATTTTTTTTAGCTTCTTCTGTTTTCATTGATTTTTTCCCCTTGATATCAGTTGGTTCATTATTTTTATTTACAAATTGTACTACCTGTTTTTTTCATAGCACCCAAGTATGATAAATTTAAAAAAATATTGTATTTACAAGTGGTCCCAGTCGCACGTATACACACTAAAAATAGTGCGACCCAGTTTGAATTCATAGTGTCCTTCTCTTAGACATGTTGCTTTCCAATGCTATAGGACCGTAGTCTGCCCTGCTATTTTATTTATAGCTGAGGAAAGAGGAAAATTAATTCGTACATTTCCTCAAATTGTTAGAACGGAAGTGAATCTAATGAACTCGATTGGAATTGGAAGACGGCTATCAAATACCATAATCCGAGGTGCTAACCATATCCCCAACATGTCTACTGCTCCTCCTCTTCCTCTCGTCTTCTTCTTCTTCTTCTTCTTCTTTTTCTTCTTTCACTCACTCCCTCTCCCCACCCTCGTAAGGGAAAAAATATGGTAAAGTGATACAAGATTGCAAATTTGCTCAATTGTGGCAATCGAATATTCGTATAAATTATCCACACAACGGTCATTTTCTACGATTAAATTTTATTGCTTTTACTGGATAATATATATTACAGTTAACCCGGGATCGCCAAGGACATTCAGCTGACACAAGTAATAAATCCCACCTATCAGCGATCCCATAAGTGCAAATTATATGCCTAACAGGTAATTTGCAAACCCGTGTTTAGATGTAATGATAGAGGTTGGTCCTCACAGTCTTTCCTTTCGTATCTTTGTGATTACAAGTTATAATAGTTTTCATTCTTCACTGCCGTCAGCTAATGACTCACATTGTACAAGAGAAATCTATGTTTGCCATTAAAAAGAATATTTATTACATTTCTTACGTAATATAAGGAAGAATTAAATTATTCTTAAATTTGCCTAAAACCAATGATTGATTATGCTCTCATGACGAAAAGGGTACGTATTATTTATAAATATTGTCCCTTCTGGTTAATAATAAATCTAACTGGTTTATCGTGAGATTATCTTAATAGTTTTCATTAGGCCTTTGAATAAAACTGAGATGATATATAGATTGAGTTGTTTATGTTTATCTTTCAAATTATTGATGCATCTTCTCGCAAAATTCATGTTGCTTTATTTTGTATAAGATTTAAGTAAAAAAATATGGACCAGAGTGTGAGTTGTCGAGTATGAGACATCTCGTTATCAAAAAGTAGTTCAGGGTAAATAAAACTAATTATATAACCATAGAGTTATTACTATTATTTTATATGTTATGTTTCCTGTTTTGTATCTTGTAGAGCAGAAGTCCAAACATAGGCTATGTAGGAGAAATGTCATTTAATTCATAGCACTTTTCTTTGTATATGCAATGTTAATAGTAGGGCGATCTTCTGTGCAACTTGTACGTGGAGGTTACCTGCGACAGAGTTAGTAAAATTGCCCATACCTTTTTTCACGTTGCCTGGTTCCTATTTAATCTAGTCTTAGCCTGCATTATTATTATTATTATTATTATTATTATTATTATTATTATTGAGCAAAAAAATAACGACACACATATTATGCAGTCCCTAAGTACGGTGTGGGCTGTACTCATGAGAATAATTTTCTGTGTTTCTTTAAGGCATGGGCAATCAGGAATCCCTTCATTGATTCTAAAGAAAATTTTTCCAGTCAATCCGAAAGCCTCAGATGCAACAGGAATTTTTGATGTTCTCATGTGCCATATTTCTTGAAGATCTTCAAAGAAACATTGCAATCTGCAGGTACTGCACAATAAATAAAGTCATTTTTTTTGTTTACGGCCTCTAATAAAAATTACTGGCGAGGAGCTTCGAATTTTCTGTCTGTGTATTGGGTAATCCCATAAAATCTCCGTAAACGAGTCCGGGTGGAGTTCATACCATTTTCTTCCAGATTCCTTTCAGTAGATGTTTCCAAAATTTTTCCGGGTCCCGACCCGAGATCAAAGGTTAGAAATGGCATCATTACTCTTTCCACTGACAAAAAAAAACAAAAAAAAAAACAAAAAAAAACACATAAATTACATAGATAAAGCCCTTCGAAAAGTGTGGACTGTACTTGTGAGAACAATTTTTTGTATTTCTTTGAGGCAAAGGCTTCCAGGAATCCCTTCAATTAGTCTACTGGAATCCTTTTCAACCAATCCGAGGGCTCAATATACAACAGGGATTGTTGATGCGCCACTTTTTGAGATTTCGATTTATTTTGACAGCTTTTTGAATATCTTCAAATATACATTTTTTTTTCTGCAGGGACTACCATATCGATAAGGAAGCACTTTTTTGTTTGTAGTCTTTGATAACAATGTCTGGGCGGTTAGCTTTGATTGTTCTCTCAGTGTGCATTGTGTAGAGCAATAGAATTTTAAAAGATACTATCACCGTAACCGGGCATGCGTGGTGTTCATAACAGCTTCTGTCAGTTTCCAGTGCAGATATTGGCCCACTCTGTCATGCTGGGTTTTATACTCCGTGATTCCAATATCGTGCAACCTGATACAAGATGATCAATTATTTTAGCATATGTGCTTGGTAATTTCTAGTTAAAAAGCATTGGTCCTGTGCAGCAAAGTTAAAACTTCAGTTTCAACTTTCAACCCTGCACTACGTAGCCGCTGATGGGTGCTGGTTTTGTCTACGTCAGTTTATTTGGTATTGGAAGAGTATTGGCCATAAAGCGGTTTATCTTGCAATTGTTTCTGTATCTGGTCGGTTGTATTTGTTTTTACTTTCTTTTTTAAGTATTTTGTAGCTTCTGCCTGTTTA
This sequence comes from Acanthosepion pharaonis, assembly GCA_903632075.3. Lineage (NCBI taxonomy): Eukaryota > Metazoa > Mollusca > Cephalopoda > Sepiida > Sepiidae > Acanthosepion > Acanthosepion pharaonis. The sequence continues at coordinate 1,473,177 of CAHIKZ030002112.1, forward strand.
TTGTGTTTTACTTGCATTTCTGCGCCTATTCGAAACTCCATTTTGAAATTGCCACTTCCTTTATTACGGAGGAAATAAGCTTACTACTTTTATGTTCTTTGACACATAACATCATCCAGTCGTCTGTAGTTCCCAAGTATCTTTGGGTGCCAACTTTTGTAGTTTGGTAGGACAGTTCTAGTTGAACTAATCCTCTGCCTTTTCCGGATCTGGGCACATACAGACAATCACCATCAGCTTTGGGATTATGCATGCGATAGCAAGTGAAAAGCTTTCTCGTTTTGTCGTCCATTCGCATTATTTTAGCTATGGTCTATTTAAGTACATTAAAGCTGTATTGTACCACAGGGACAGCCAATGACTAATATTCTGTTTTTCGTGATTAGTCCAGTATTTATTACCAGACATAAACGCCTGTAGTAATCTTTTCTTATTTTTTCCTTCCTTTTGGGGTTTTGTATGCCATCTCCTTCGCTAATTCCTAGGTACTTATAAGCTTCACCATGCTCCAGTTCCCTAATCTTTGTGACAAAATCTAAATCTATTAAGGGTGCTTCTGTAATTCTACATTTCTTGAAAGTTACTGTTGCTCATTTATCTAATCAGAAGTACATACCTATGTCGTCACTGAAGCATTGTGAACTACTGAGAAGACACTTCAACGCATTGTCGAACTTGGCAAAGAGTTTGAGATTATGAATATGGAAATGAGTATTATTATTAATATTATTATTATTATTACTAAACTTTTAAGCCGATTAGACAATTATTAAACACTAAAGACTGGGTATATCAACATGGTCCACTCTTGAATTTGCGACCAAGAAAAAATAAAACTATGATAAGCGCTCATTTTCAAAATGTGCATATATTTTTTCTATTACAGTATTGATAAAAGTAATCCCCTCCAACTGAGACTCATTCGTGGGTGTGCCTGTACAGCCATAACAAATTCTGCGCCGCCATCAGTTGCAGATCTATAACTTTTGAGAGAAAATCCATGGTCTCTCGAAAACGACGTACATCACACAAATACGCTCGCACACATATATGCGTGATTATATATATATATATATATATATATATATATATATATATATATGAAAAGCGAAAATGGATATATTATCACGAAATATGAAATGATTGTTTTGTTTTAAGTGTTTTTGTTGAGATGTGTAGCTACTTTGAACCTCTTTTTCAAAAATAATAATTTTTATCTGTGTCACTGATAGAATTATTAAAATGTAAGGTCGTATATATATATATATATATATATATATATATATATATATATATATATATATATAAATCAGGAAGAAAATATCAAATAATGGGGTAACTGAGAATGTTAAAACAATTTTGAATATACGCGGTACAAACAGCTGGGAGATGCTAACAGATATCTTCGTGTAGCATTCGATGGTTCAGTCAAGTGGCAGAGAGCAACGGGTTCAGGCTGTGGCTGTTTCACATAGCGATTTCACCTTTAATATAATATTTTTCTCTGTGGACAGAGTGATTGAAATCTGCACAAATGCATTGCCTGCTTTTTCTAAAAATTGAAATCAAGATTATGCATCAATGAAAAGTGTACTAGATAGTAAAACGCTTTAAAGATGAAAGATGAATTCGACGACCATCATCCTCACACGGGGAAGAACACAATCGGATGATCGACAAGTTTATCAGGGAATACCGATTAGTCACGTTAGCACAAGTGACGGCAATTGTGGGCCACATCTATAGATTTGCTCAAGCCATAGTGCATGATGATTTGGATTACTGTAAGTTTTGTGTGTGTTAGATGCCCAAACAATCAAGTGGTGCAGACGTGCCTTCGTGAGCTTATTTTCGGAATTGATGATGAAGCATGATGACCGACATTGGAAGTACATTGCGTGCATAGGAAAATGTCAAAAACTTGATAGGTGCATTTGTTCTTCCGCAGTGGAAATAAAGCTAATGTATAAAATTTGTACACTATTTATATATACATACGTACTCTTAAATATTTCCTACGTATTTTATTAGATTGTATTTTTTATGAGTACACATGCAGGGATACGAATCAATAATATATCAACAAAATATGGCAACTAGGCATTCAAAATGACTTCGAATTTTACAAGGCTCCACAGAATTTTTCATACAATACAACTGAGATTACACGATCATAATGGGGAAATAATAAAACAATGATTTTTAAGTTAATTAGGAAGTGTATGTGTGACACTATAATTATTCCTATTTTACTTGTGTATCTTTATTCAATATCTAAATCAGTGAATCGAAAAGGTACTGGGATTAATTCGTGTTTTGAAAATGGTGTTCCTGAACGAGATGTTATTTTACAAGCTAATATGTGTATCTATTTTGATATTGGTATTTTGCTATTTTAACTTATCACGTAATGTATATATATATATATATATATTGTTATCTATTTCTATGACTAAAATACGAAGTCATCTACTGAAATAAGCGTTCTGTTATTCTAAGGATGGAATTATCAAAATAAAAATAAAAATGAAGCTTTTATATTTAGAAACTTGAATGTATTTTGCTTATATTGTTTGCTAGTTCCCATTGAGATTATAAGTTATATATAAAAATCGATCTAATCTGAAGATTGGTTTTATAAAAACACATACTTTAACATATTGACGTTTGCACCTATATTCGATAATTATACGTCTACAAACTATTATACATAGTCTATATTTAATTTGTTACTTTGCAAATAACGCTGGATAATCATTGCAATTGAAAGTGAATGCATTAGAAGCAACTTTACATAAATATCTGCACGTACCTTAACTCTTGCCGGTCATATTTATGTAATTTTAAAATCTCATTTATGAAATGTTCTACACAAGTAGATTAGCCTGTTAACTATCCAATTACCTATATTCACATTTAAGATCTAATTATGCATATTAAATCATTAGAAGCAAAATATTCAAAGAAAACATGAAAGAATAGAGAGAGAAAACACCGATATCTCGCATTTTCGAAAGAAAAATTAAGTTGTTAGTTTACTGGTAGCAATGTAATGTGCTAACATAATATCGGAATGGTTTATTTTAAATTAAGACAGAACATGTTTGCATGAGAGATAACTCTAAAACATGATAATGTCATTTTTATCATGGAATCCATGAAGCAGGAAAATACTGAAGCTTTCCAGCCGAAGGAATTTTTAAAAAAAAAAAGCAATAAATGGTATTGCTTTTTATCTTCTTCGATTCTTTCTTTATTTTTTCACTTTTTTTGTCTGACACAAAAGTTTCCATTGTTTGAAAAGAAGCAGTCTATTCATATATAGTATCAGCTTTAATTACGTTTTTCTCCATTGATTTCTTTGTCTAGTAATAATAAATAATTCTAAGGGTATAAAAAATTGCTGAAAATCTATATATTAAAACGAAATATATTGACACTTATCAGTATAAATCGTTAGCTTATATTAAGTATTACAACAAAAGTGTTTTATGAGAGTATATATTAAAATATATATTATTGAATTTTTTAAATCATCTCCAGTCCATTGTCAAATTAAAGTATAAATATAACATATCCTTGTTATATATAATTTAGAATACATATATCTATTTATAAAAAAAATCAATGGTAATCTTTCAGCTTAATCCGGTGGATAATTTTAAAACAACTTGAAAAACATGTCTGCGCATGAGAAAGAAAAAAATCCATTCTTATCATTAAAATATTATGAAGCAATATAGGCAGATGGGTTGGGGGGATCCTTCACGAATTGATTTCGATTAATTTTAACCTTGGACCCTGTTATTCTTTTGATTTTCCCTTGTCGTCTATCCGTTTTAAATATTTAGTGTTTTTTGTTGTTTTTTTTTTTTAATCAAGCCTGACTAAGCGTCCAAGGAATGTCCCGTCAAATCTAACCCCCAACCCATTGGCCAAAGCAACTTACTTTCTCCTTGTCCATTTTGCCATCAAGATTAACTCAACATTCCACAAACAACACGCTCAAATCAATGTCCACCAAGGCTGGACATTCTGAAGTAGAGACCTTTGAACATATTTCCAGCGCATTCAACATTAAGCAGTATTTTGAATGTGAACCTTGACTCTTTTGTCCTGAGACGGATTTCCCTAGTAAGGTTTGTAGCAATTGAGGGAAACACACAGAGGAAATGGCGGTAAACATGTCTTCAATTTGCAGTTAAAATATTCTGCTCTACATTCATTGATCTATTTATTCAAGCATATGCACTGGATTATGCGAGGAAGTATGTGTCATTGTTATTTCGAGCCGAATGTAAAATTTAACAGCTATCTTCTTTGTTTCTTAGTCAGTTAGCACATAAATTACGTCCTGTCAACACCTCAGAAATAATGGACTATTGTTGGAATTCTCTATTTTCATTAAGAAAAATATTTAAGAATAAAGGATTCGACAACGCTCCTAGTAAAATTTGCATACGTAAATAAAAAAAAACAAAAAAAACTCGTCACTTTCACATTTTTCTATTTGTCCCCTATATTCGTAACTATGATTATTATTGCAATATACAACCAAACTTGTTAATCTCAAACATGTAACGAGGCAAACTGACAGTTCATGTGTAATTTATAATGAAGAACTTTGCAAAGGTGTTATTCAAATTTTAACTTAAGAGTTATGATTCATCAGAATATATAAATATCAAAGGTAGGAAATTAAGACAGGCATTTTTTAATAAAATGTACCAGGGAATTATAAATCTGAGAGTGTTTTCATTTTTTTTTATCATTGTAAATCGCTTGAACAAGAATTCAAAATTAATTAGTAAAACATGTTTATCAACCAAAGAATAAGAAACAAACGCCTGTGAAAAAAAGGAGACACGTTATTACTTTGAACTAAATTTTTTTGAGAGGATTTAAGGAATTTACTTACAAATAGAAAAGCTCTGTTTACTGAAAATAAAGTAGACTTTACACATAGACAGAAACATGGAAACACGCATAGATACTCCCACTCACGCACATATACACATTGTAGACACAACCTTGGAACGATGATTACCAATTCCATTTTACTCAGAGCAAGCGTCACCATTCCATGCAAGGACGAAACACACACACAGACGGAGACACACACAAACGCACACACACACACACATATAATATACATATATATAATATATATATATATTTATATATATATATATATATATATATATATATATATATATATATATATATATATATATATATATATATATATATATATATATATATATATATATATATATATACACACAAACTGACACACACATATATGCATATATACATACATATACATATATAAAATCTTTACTGGCGACCTACATTTATTAGATCATTTCTTAATTTCGTGCTCGATTAAAAAAAAAAAAAAAAAATTTTACATAAAAATTTTATATAATAAAATATATATATATATATATATATATTTTTTTTTACTTTCGTACGCAGTCTTGATTGCTTTGAAGAATTGCCTCCCATCATAATTTTCTATACTTCAGCGAGACTTGCTTTGCAACTTGTGTTACCGAAGTGCAAAATAAAAACATTTTGATTTTCCAAAACCCACCGTCTTTCTTGAACCCAAATCATTTCAAATGGCAAAATGCATTTAAGATATTGATATTGCTCTTGGCAATCAACTTTCTCCTCGAGACCTTGGGTTTATTTTCTACTATGACAGTAAGAGCGTCTTCATTGACGCAGTCATATCACCCGGTCAGTGGTTTATATTTTAGGCTAATTTCATGCAGACGAGATTGGCCCCCTTTTGAGAACTGGACCAAATTCTAAATATACCTTCTGAGTGTGATTTTGTAGCAGTTCCGACGCTCACTTCTTTCCGAAATTCTTGAGATTTTAATATAATGAAAAAGTATTTTTTAATCTTTTATAGTTTAGGCATTTATTTAGGACAACACGTCAGCATTCAACAAACTCTCACTCGCAACAGAATGATGCCATTTTCAATCACGAACACAATAGAAATTGGTTCCAAACGCTTGTGTCAAGCGGCGATCATTTTATAAAGAATGAAAGTATGGCACTGATTTTGCACACATACAAAAACAAATACACACACTTATATCTATCTATTTATCGATCTATCTATTTAAAGTTACTGCTTGAGTGAACGAAGAAATGAAAGCGTAAGACAAATAATGGAGCCATTTCTTCAAATCTAACACATGGCGTTCTTGCAAATTTTACAGCGTTTTTTTTTTACGTGGGGGAAGGGCTCCACGGTGTGTTAACTTTACTGTAACGTTGCAATTAAAAATTTTCCTAGCCTCAACCGATCGCTTTTTCCCAAGGTTTCTCGTCACTTTATGTTAACGTTGGGCAAATGTTGTAGCTCGGATATTCTGTACTGTTCAATTGCAGCCTCAAAAATCATTTTCCCTTTACGATTTATGCAAGGCATAAAACTTCGTATGCATTAAATTGAGAATCCCTAGTTCTGAGGATGCATGCACACTCTAATCCCTTCCTAGAAGTTTTTTTCTGCTAATTTAACATTACAAGGCAGCAGATTTACAACTTTGTAAGGCGGATAGTTTGTGGGGAGTCTATTATAAACGATTACCAAACATTGCAACGAAAAGAAAAACTTTAGAATTAGCCTAGAATTAGTTGCTGGGTACAACGTTGATTATATAACATTATTTATAAAAATATATATGTGAATGAATGTATGCGTGTAACCGAATTTCAAAGACATATATTTTATCAATGTTATAATTATGACAAAAGTTTTCTCTTGGCAATATAGTCAATTATTCAATTATACACGTCAATTATTAGCTACTGTTAATATAATGATTGACCAAATATTTACGATTTCCATCTAAGCGTATTGACACAGCTGAAATAGTTATAATTTCTAGGACGATTATTCGGTTAAACCAGTTAATAAGAAGGTTCAATGTTGCTGAACTTTCCAGGATTGATATTATTATTTTGGTTACGGAAATACCAAATATCATTTTTAAAAAAGCACAGGTACAATAAAAGAACATGGATAGCGTTGACTAAAATGATTTGATCCAAAAATTGAAAACAGTGAGTTTGTAATGAAGCAAAAATTATAAAATCCAAATTTATGTGAAATGTATACACAGTTTTCTGAGAACTTTAGATTGTGTTCAGACATTGATGACGTGATGTTTTTAGTGCATCGTCGGAAACAGACGACAACACACACATAATACAACTTCAAATTTTGTACATAACACATTGCTGTCTCTTAATGGTTTCTTTATTATAAAGTATGATTTAAATATGGTTTCTCATACGTTCTTCTGTTTATTTTTTTCTGTTAAATATAATATTGTTATGTTGGAATATGGATTTACCGATGATAGTAACGCAGCTATAGCTGATTTTAGCATTATGTCTATTAATTTGTTTTGCGATGTTAGTGAATGATTAAAGGGCTTAGGAATTAAATTTAAGAAAATTCTTCCGATATTAGATTACGATTAAAAGGTGGATTAAAATATATTATGTTACGCTTACTGTGTTTCTATTTATTTTAAACTTTTTTGTCCTTTCCTAAATAATCTAAATGTACTTTATAGTTGCTTAGTTCTAAAGCTTTTATGTATTTAATTTTATTATTATGAAATGTACCTTTATTACTGAAGTTAGTAGATAATCTAGCTTGAACAGATTTATATAAATTATCTAGAATGATATAAGAGTGATTGGATTCGTTACTTATATAACTATGGTTATATTCGTGTATATATATATATATATATATATATATATATATATATATATATACATTTATATATTCAAACAAGTGTGACAATGGTCTTACAATGTTTTGTTATACATTCTTTTTCTAATTTGCGTATGTTATCAAACTCACGTTTAAATTTGTCCAAAATTGATATTTTTTTGTTCGAATATTTTCCTCATTTCTCAAATCATCGGGGAAAAATGAATATTCTAAGTGCCATAGAGAAAAATTTCTATTAGCACAGTCCTGGCAATTTTATACTATTTAAAAATTGAATATATCTACATGCTCTACAAATGATCACATTTTTAGGATATAGCGAGAAAAAAAAACAAGTAAACAACATGAAATGGTCAGTTTTATATGTATATTTAAGCGGAATCCTGCTATTTACATCAGTGTTTTTGACGAATGCATGAAGGCTATACTTCTTCATTCAAATCTAAACTATCTGACTGGGATAAACGCTCACATATAACTAACTTATCAGTAGCATCGAAATCTTTCGAACAACACAGTGACAGAACCAACCAATACTAGTACGCGGTACTGAAAAATACACTAATTTTTAGGAACTAATTTTTAGGAACATTAGTCAACATATATATGGGTTTTTACAAAAAGTTGTGTTAATGCACTTTTCGTTTCGCATGAAAAAATAACGGTTTTGTAGTGAAGATGATTCCTTCTGATTTATTAAATATTATCATTTAGTCTTTTATCAATATTTATTCCAACAAATTCTTAAGACCAACAAAGTCAATTTGCAATTATAACATGTTTTTCAACGTTTTAATCATTTAGTTCCATGATTTTATTAAAAACTATATTAACATTAATAACATTTTTACTACAAAATGTGCAATAAAGCCACTAAGACACGGGGAGGGGGTACCGAGTGTGTGAAAAACAGAGAAAACTTTATTGATTAGAAAGGACAATAAAAGAACAGAATTCAATACGAGAGGATGACGATTGACATTGCATTTAATCTTTTGAAGTTCATAGTTTATATATTTTACATTCAGACTACAATCATATTTTTATTATCACAAATTTTCGATCCTCGTACGAACCGGTCTTCTTCAGGTGTCTGTCGATTCGGTTAACATCCGAAGAATTTCAAACTGGACCTTTTAGGTCATCTACAGGAGTTAATTTAACTCGCCTGCGCTGTTCATGCTTAGGGATATGCCGTTTTGTTCGTGTTTAATATTCTGCTCTCAGTTATTGCTCGCCCTGTTTAACCACTAAGACAATCCTGGTCAAAAACATAACCCTAACCCTAACCCAAACCCTACCAGATACAAAAGCGTTAAAGAAATATAAAATACTCTTGCTTTAATCGAAATATATTTGTGAAGAATGTGTTGTTTCCAGACGAGAAAAAATTAAACCTTGATGAGCCAGACGGTTTTCAGCGTTACTGGCATGTAAAAGATGTCCCAAAAGACATTTTCTCAACACGACACAGTGGGGATGGATCAATTATAGTCTGGGGTTCATTTTCGTACAATGGAACTATGGGGCAATAGGAGGTAAAAGGTCGTCAAACAGCTGCTATTTACATTGACATGTTAAGAAAGGATCGCTAATTACTGAAGGCCATCGTCTATGTGAAGAAAAACTGTATTTTCCAGCAGGACAATGCTGCAATCCATAGCGCTCGAAGGACGAAGAAATTTATTATGGAAAACAAAATACAGCTTTTAAGCCATCCTCCGTGATCTCCACATCTAAACCCATTTGACAATGTAAGAGGACGGATGGTAAATGATGTTTATAAACATGGATTGCAATTTGAAACTGTGGATGCTCTTCGTGCAGTAGTTTATGCATCCTGGGCGAGAATCTCAAGCACACTCATGTAGAAGTTAATAATGTGTATGCCAAAGCGATATTTCGAAGTAATTCGCAACGATGGTGGATAGACTGAATATTAAATTGTTTTTGTAGCACAGTTTATTCAGTAATATTTTTATTTACATGTTCTTGTCTTTGTGACCAGCTGAAAATACTTTTTCAATGTTTGTTTAAATTAAAAGCTTAAAATTTTCACTTGTTTGTTGATAAACTACCTTTTCTAATTAAATGTAAATGTTTAGCAAATATATGTTGATAAAAGTAACAGTATTTCGGATAATTTTTTAGCCTTTTGTATTGAAGAGGAGTGAATATACGAATAGTATGAGATATCCTGAGACACTGACAACAGATCGACAATAAAGCAAACATTTATATTCCAGAACGTTTAATTTCGAGTTCTTTGATGTTTATTGGGTTTGACAAGTTATTTGAAGACGACCGGGTTATGTAAATAATCTAAACTCCTAATTCCAAAAAGTGGGACAGAAGAATTATGCCTAATGATAAATAAACAGTCCATTCTTTGTTTTCCAAATTCTAATAGCCTAAGATATATTGGAAAATAATTATGTTAAAAAATACACCTATTATCTCTGTAAAAATTTCTTATTTTAAATTTGATTCTGTTCAGCGACATATCAAAAACTCTACGGGTTATTTAACGCCGAAAACTAAATATTTCGACATAATTTTGCGCGTTCCACTATAGATATTTTTACATATTTTCAAATATTCAAAGTAGAAATAAGGTTTTAGATGTATAGTTTGTAGATCATAAAATGTATTTTGGGTGTATATATATATATATATATATATATATATATATATATATATACCAAAAATACATTTTATGATCTATAAACATATATATATATATATATATATATATATATATATATATATATATATATATATATATATATATATATATATATATATACTTTTTAGTGTAGGATTGTTTAATAAAATGTATTTTTGGTGATCTTAGTATAAAAATGTATTATTGATTTGTGTTTAGGCGTTCACTAGTTGCCCATAGCTAGGACATTAACAGTGCTACCACTCCGGTTCAGGGTGAATCTGGGGTCATCAGCAGATAAGAAGTGGTTCCACGTTCCTCAAAACGTTCAATCTCCTGACCACAGGCTTTGCTGCCGGATATATATTTTTTGTCATTCCCAGGTCTAGTTAAATTTGGTATCTCACCTTAACATGTACAGCAAAATATTTTTTTTTCTCATCCATTTGAGTTTAGCATTATTTGAAAGAATGACGAAATTGAAAATAACATTTCAATCAATGATGTGTAAAATGGGTAAGTTTTTCAAAAGTTAGTTTTCAATAATATTTTTTATTCAATATAGTTTGCTTCCGTTTTTGCTATTAGAGAAATTATATAATTATCCGCTACACTACCCATTTTAAATAAAGAATTGACTCTTGATAACGAATTTCGACTTTATTTGCTAAAACGTTGTAGAGATGACAAGGCGTTTAGTAATTGTTAGGTAGTTAGTTCGATTCTTACTGAGTATCCAGAAGCTGAAACTGACAAAAGCCTCAAATGAAGAATCTATAAAATATATTGGGGGCTAAAACCAACATAAAAAGAGAACATTTAATGGAACTGTTATTATACTGGTAAGAATTAAAGCAAAATTATAGAGTTGTCGAGTTGTATAATTTATAGAGTTGTTCCTTGTTCTACGAAGTTTAATCTACAGTCTGTTTTGAACTAAACTTCTTGTATTAGTTAAAGGCAGTTAAACTTATGGTGCCTGAATGAGTGAGAGAAAAGGAGAAGGAGTTATGGAGAGATAGAGAGTTTGAAAGAAAGTTTTCAGTATGAGTATAAAGCGAATAAATGTGCAGATTTGTTTAACGGTGTGTAACGTTTATTCATGCTTGGTTTTCATTTTAAAAAGTTTTGGGTTGATTAGTAAAAAGACTACTAAAATGTTTGCCAAACGCTACAAATCTAACTGCTACATATTCTATTCGATTATTTTCCATTAATAAACTATTATATCATTCACATCGCAACCTCAACTACTTGGCAACTACATTATTTTGGCCATTTACCATTCTCCCTTCCATCTTTCTCTATTCAAATCGATTCTGAAACCGCACTTTGCACTTTCGGTCGATAGAACACACGTGTTTACTTCTATATTTTCAATTTTCACTTTGCCGATTATGCTGCCCGCAATATATATATATATATATATATATATATATATATGATTGAAAATTAATTCCCAATTTAAAAAGAAATGGAGATAGGAGAAAAGCATTTACCAGGAGGATTCATGAGGTTTTATTTAAAATTAGATATGGACACAAAATTTTGATACCAGCTCCTTGAGCCACCCATGAATTGTGTCAAATGTTTTTCACCAGGAACACATAAAGGAAAAAAATAAATTCTTGCAATTGCCCTTCAAGTACTTACAAAGTTTTTGTTTGGTAAAGTAGATTTTCTCCTTTATCCAGCTCCCAAACCCGCAAAAAAAAAAAATTTATAAGGACACCAGAAAGGCCACTCATACATAAATTAGGGAGTTATTTCCAAACACTATATATATATATATATATATATATATATATATATATATGCACTGTGCGAAGGATAAATTGCCATAGAATTAATCTTATTCATGCCCAAGACTACAAAAGAAATATAACGCTAGATACATAGATTTGAACAATTCGCACACAGTCAGACAGCCATATCAATAGATAGATTATAAAAAAGTGAGAATTTACCCGATCAACGATTATAAGCATGTCGATTTGAAAATGAGTCAAGCTGGCACGCACAGACGCATGCACGCACACGCGCGCACGCACGCACACTTTCACACACACACACACGTGTGTGTGTGTGTGTATATATATATATATATATATATATATATATATATATATATATATATATATATATATATATATATATATATATATTGTGCGATGGATAAATTATTGTCTATATTACGCAAACATGAAAATAGAACTGACATTACATACAATACCAAAATTACACTAAAACTATCTTGAAATATGAAAGACTAAATGTATTCAATAAAATCGCCACTGGCTTCACACCCGACTCCAACTTCTAAATCTCCTGCAAATCTTCTGCGAGTTATCCTTGTTTAAATTTGTGAATGATGTCATAATACTTGCCTTCAGTTCATTGTTGTTATCGCAGACAGTTGTGTTGGCCTCTTGCACTAGTACAGCCCACACATAATAATTAAGGGACTTACAGTCTGGGAAGTTGGTTGCCCAGACGTAAGGAGTGATGTAGACATAGAAATTGTCCGACAGCCACGACTGGATTCTCCTGTTTATGCGGCAAGTTACAAAGTCCGTTTACCCGACACAAATTCTTTTTACCAGCCACTCTCTTGACCTAGGACAGGTCTACCTCCTCAATTCACTAGATGTAGGCTTCTGTTTTGTGTCTGAGGCTCCGTGGGAGGATGAAAGGAGGCATAACGTCTCCGCCAATACAAACACATTTGTAATCAACATTAAACTCGTACAACTGTTTCTGAATTATTTTCACTGTCCTCTGATTGGAATACAAACACGAAATGTTCGTAATGCAGATTCTGGCGCGAATGCTAAGAAGGAGAGAGTGCCGTTTCAAAAATTACTGGTCGAGTGAATTGCGCCATTGTGCACTTTTTTCTAAGATAGTGCCCAGCTATAGTGTGCAGGCAAAAAACATAAAAAAACAAACAACTCGCATGTGTGAAAATAAAAATGCAAAAGACAACAATTAAGCATTTGCACGATTTATATATATATATATATATATATATATATATATATATATATATATATATATATATATATATATATTCGCCTTTGTGATTGTTATAATTATTTGTATTTTTATCTGATCCATGGCTTATCTTTGATTTACAAAAATTAACGTTTCAACAACTTTTACCTAAGAATCACATTTTTTGTGATCATAAATCATCTTATTTCTCAGTTTCAATAAAGTGTTCTTTTTTCTTTTTACACATGTTTTCACGTCTGCATACTTTCATTGCTGTCGCCTTCATTGTTAATTTAACGATGGTTACTTTTATATTTGATTGTTAAAATTTATTTTCTATATTTAATTTTTAATTAATATTTGGAAAAGAAGATTATCTCACATATTTGGTGTCATTTTTCAATATCATCGTCTTTCACTCAAACACGGTAATATGCTTTTTTTTTCTTTCTGCTGATATCATTACATTCTAGAAAATCCCCTTTTAAGTCTTTCTACTGGGGTCTGAAATTATTACACTTTATTTCTTGCTTTATTGATTTTTCTCGCAAAATAACTTCTTCCATTTTATTAATTATACAATGCTCTATATCGGTTCAGTTTTATACTTTTTTCAGGTTCGCATTATGTTTGTTTTTGTCCTGATTCGGGAAGTATAATATATAAATTACGAATAAACTAAAAGCTATTAACTCAGTTCTGTGTTGTATTGTTTTCTCTCTGTTATTTAATTTACCTTTTAATGTAACTTTTTGTTAATTTGTCATCCTTTTCTTCTAATCGATTTTACTCGATGGACTTAATCGTGATTTCAATGTGTAAAACCAAACGACTCAATACCTAATTTTCATGCAATTCTTTATCCTCCTTCGTCCTTTTCCCTATTTATCAATACAAAACGAATAGATAATCAAATTGGCCGACACACTAAGACGTGAGTGAAGTTCGCCCTATTACACGAAACAAAGTTCTACGCTAACACCATCACCACCAGTATATCCCTGCTGGCAATGACGTCACAGGATAAAAGAGGCAATCTATCAAGAAAAAATTTCGGGTCAGCTTGACCTCAGGGTATGTTTAACTTATTTATTCTTTCTAGTTAACACTTCAAAAAAAATCTCATTAAAATAAATGAATAAAATGGTGAAAAGAAATTAATATGTTTGAAACGTACAGAGCATTTTACCCTAAGCGTTATATCAACATTAGACATCCCGTCACGTATCAAGTATAATACTTGATATTCCGTCGACGTTCGGTTAAACATTAAAATGCCCGTTGTCATATTTAAAAAAAAAGATAATTAAGTTTAACATCCCATTTTTTTTTTATTCTATTCAGATCAAACACCATTCATTTCACAGCTTTTCAAACAGCAACACTCTAGGAATGTATACGCATCTTAACAAATTTAGACAATAGCGATTATAGAAATATTTAACCGGCGAAATGTAGCTGTTCGCCCCAATGTTGACAGGTATATTAATATGATTGATTTTTAAAAATATTTTCTTTTGGTAAAATAATACCGTGTTATGAGAAGGCACCTATTCAAGAGTTTAAATATATTTGAGTTTGCCATTACCGCTCTCCCACAAATGAAGGACGATACATTGCAGGTGTTAACAAATTTGCTCCTTGATATTGGAAACTATTTCGGGCAAGTATTTTCATCTGGTTTCTTATTCGCTTATATTACTTTGTTGATTCTTCTTTCATTATGACCTCAAAGGCATCAAATGTTTGCGTTAATGAAGGAGCTGACGGGAAGCGACGCTTAATCATTAAAATTTTAAGAGATATAAATGGATAATGGTCGATACCGAATCGACGATATGGTAAAAGAACTTATGTCAATAATTTTGTGATTAAATAATATCGTTCGAAAATTGCTTGGAAATTTTGATAACAACATAAGTAACAAAATGATAGAGATTCATAGACTGAACAATGCAAGGAATGATAATGCTGATATTCTCAGCATTATAAAAGGATTAATCCAATGGATGATGCAACACTGAATATAGATGAAAATAAGTGTTTTTAGAACTTAAGGGAAATGTTATGAAATTTAATTAACTAATATTAAGAAAATGTTTAAAGAATTTTCATTGCATGAGCAGTGTGTTTTAGTCTGGTATCTAATTAAATTAAACACCCAAAAGTGCATCATGTAAATGATTTCTTCCATTTAATTGAACTATATACTAAAATATTTCAAATTTTATATAAATATTTAAGATTAATTGATTCTTTCAAGAAACACTCATGAAAATAAGAACATTCATGAATTTTTAACAAAACAAAATTATAGTGAAGTTTACTTGTTTTCCTTCGTTATCTACCAGTACACGCAGCATCGTTTTCGAATGAAAAATGTTATGCAATCCCATTAATTACACACACACACACACACACACACACACACACACACACACACACACACACACACACACACACACACACACACACACACACACACACACACTGAGTAACGAAAATAAAAACCAATACTAAATTCAAGGAACAAAACACATAGATGTGTATAAATTTTGTTTAGAAATATTTAAGTATATGTTCAACAGTGTTCTAATGATATGACCTACCAAATTGATGTTGCTAAAAACAAAAGACAGACATTTTTATTCAAAGGAAGTCATTGTTAACACATTGTCTCTTTACTGAAATCAATTTTTACAAGGCCAATTATTCACTACTACTCGCGACCATTGCACAATCTCAGTTGAATAGATTTTGATTGTCTGGAAACACAACTTCATTAAGAATAAAACTTTTCTGTTTTAAAATCTGGTTATTTCAGATATATATGTTTGATGTGATATATTTATCGTTTTGAAAATGCATGATAACACTATACTTTTCTATTTTTTGAAAGATAAATATTTTGATGAAATAATATCCAATATAAATTATATTTTGGTATGAAAGTTTACTTTTGGAAACCTGCAAAAATAGATTAAAAACTGAATCTTTATTTGCATACGTAGCGTATTTGCTTTCAGGTAAATTAACACTTATTTCTTTTTCATTCAAAATTTCAATGTGATCAAATATCTTTATGAAATAAATGCTGTCAAAATAATTGCGAAATTCATATTCAGAATCAATCCTACGTGTGGTTGTGCGTTTCTGTGATTTGAATACGTTTGTGATGTCAACGAACAGTCGTTACCTCTTATGTAATGTCAACAAATAATCGTTGTCACTTTCGTAATGCTCGTTGTAGTAGAGACTTTGTTATCGCCGTTGAATAATACTGAAGTCAGACGTCATCGAATAAGACATGCACTTACAGTACTTGCTCGATAATACTTGATCAAAAAGTAACCACAGAATATTTTTCTGTATAGTAATGAGTATAGAGAAATAGTGAATTGTATAGAGAATAGCGAATCGTTTAGTAATAGAGGATAGATTAGAAATGATGATCCGAATAGTAATAGACGATGGAACAGAAATGGTGATCGATTAGACTCCACGCTAATTACCATTTCTGCGTTTCCTTTATTTAAAAAGAGATCGCATGTGTTTGCTTTCTGGTGATCTGTGTTCAAACTTCAGTGTCGGTAACGACGCTTTATTCCTAAATAACAAATGGACAATCCTGTAAAGGATAACATAAATAAGCGTATTACTGTATCCTGTTTAGCTGTTCGTTTTTGTAAAGTAGAACAGACTATTATTTTCGTTAGTTTTCCTCTTTTTACATGGTCATGAATTTCAGTTTCATACAAAATTATCAGATTGGTCACACCATTTTTACTATTAAAAATTAATAGATGTAACCAAAAATCATATGTTAATTGTTCCTTCAGTCGAACTACTCGCTTGTGGAACTATCTTCTAACTTCTTGGTTTCCTGTCGACTCCAATCTTCTGCATCTTTGTATTTATTTTTATTTATCAATTCTTTTATTTACGTCTCTCCTAATTAATGGAATTTATTCGACGCGACACTCAGTAACGCCTTGCTTCATAGTGGCTTTAATGCTTTGCGCAGAATTAGTAAATAAATAAAGTGAGTATTCATTAAGTGATAATCTCTTCGTTTAAACTATTTAATAATTCTGAGCTTCTACAAAAATGTATTGATTTCAAAGGAAAATATCTATGTGCAAATCATGTTAATTTAAATGTTTGCTTTTTAATACAGTTTATTTTTGAGAATCCTGAGAGCTTGTATATCCATCCACTAAGAAGGATTGGAATGAAGATTTGAGGCCAATATGATTATGACAGCATTTCATCTTCACCCGATGCGTTCAGCGGAGACATACAATTCTATCTATGGCCAAGAGGTCTAATTTGTATAGATTCTTTCAAGAGATGTCTACAAACACTAACAAATAAATAAAATAGGAGAAATATATATAACGCCAGGAACCTGCGGTGACATTCAGAAATGGGTTATAACATATTTGTTCGTAGATCCGTAGTAAAACTCTGCGTGGATAATATTTCTTTATATTTCTTTTGCTCATTCATTCGCAATCGTTTTCATATTTACTACATGTTCCTTTTGTTTTTATATCGAATTCACTTATATGTATTTATACCTTATTCTTTTTTTAGTGTTCTCAAATTATTCATTCATTTCTAACTTTATTCTTGTTTTTCTTCATTTCGGATATTCCATTTTATTTGAAAATCATTTTTAACAAATATACTCTTACCTAATCTTCTGCATATTTCTCAAGCTTTCTCGACTTTCTTTTTTTTATTTGATCTTAAACATTCTCCATCTTTCTATCTAATAATCTAATCTTTACATGTTTCTGCAGTTTTTGCGTCCATACAAGCGTTACCACTTTTTATTCATTTTTCCCTCATTCAGATTTCCACTCTTTTTATATATTTTCCTGTTGTCATCCAAACGTAGAAACTTTATTTTCTTCTCTCTTTCTCCCTTCAATATCTTCTCGATTATATTGTTTCATATTTGTTTCATACTTTTCATAGATCAACTTGATTCTCGCCCCCAACTGTAATTGCGGTCGGATATACCAGCCATAAGTTCAAGGTACAAAACCCCTTGTATCCAATTGCAAATATACCTTCAAAGCAACATTCTATAAGAAAACATCTTGATTTTGCATCAATGGCTGGCTAGGATTTTTTAAAATTATTATTTTCTATTTTCTTTTTTGGCTATCGATTGGAAAAAAATTGCACCATACATGCCAGTGAATATGATATACCCCTTCGGGGATGGTGTTGGATGCAACAAAATACACATCATTATATTGGGGCTTAAATTGGTACTGATAAAGAAGAAAGAAAATAAAAACATTCACATACTTCAGGCACTACCACTTCCAATGCATACATACCTAAAACTGAACATATATAATCATACTCACGCGCACACATACACACGCAGAGGAACACACATACAGACACTATATATATATATATATATATATATATATATATATATATATATATATATATATATAGAGAGAGAGAGAGAGAGAGAGAGAGAGAGAGAGAGAGAGAGATAATACGTATCACTGTAAATATTAAACTGCCAGCAGAGTCTTCGGAGCAAATATGTATGATTTAATATACAATTGTTCTAAAATACATAAGAACGTACCAAACATACACGAAATATTTTCGGCGCCCAGTCTTATACTCAAGAGACTTATACATGGATTAATATAAAATTATAGCCGCGTAAATGCATACCTATGTAAAAATATGTGTAGACTCGTGCAATTATATATACAAATATGTATATATAATATCTCTATGTATTCAAATATGTATGCATGCATATTTACGTGAGTATGAGTTTGTGCACTCGAGTGAGTACGCAGATGTGTATGTTTGTTGGTCTGCTTTAAAGATTAAAACCTACATTATTCTTTTTCCCTCGTCTCAAATTCACCGTTGAATATCACAACTACAACATATTCCAAGAAAATAGGACTAAATTTGCCCACATATAGCGAAAGCGTAAGAAACGTGGGCGTCTACTCCAGATGAATTCAGTTTTGTCTTAACGTTCTAGCAACAGACTATAAGGTATATTTATAAAATGCGTATATTGGTGAATAAAGCTAACGTATTAACTGTTACGTAGAAATTGTCTGTATGTCCGAGCGCATTCGGCTACACTTTTATCCATCCTCATTATCATTCAGCTAAAAGTAAAAAAATAAAATCATCCTTGATAATGTAAATCATAACAAATGGTGTGCCGCCATCATCAGCTGAGATGTAACATTTGGGCGATACAAATAGTCACTTGAGAGCGACGAATATCACACACACACACACACGCGCGCACGCACACACATAAATATGTGTGAATATATATATATATATATATATATATATATATATATGAAAAGAGAGAATAAGTATATCATAAAACATGAAGTGATTGTTTTGTTTTGTGCTGAGATTGATCGTTAGTTGAACCATTGAAACTTGTTTTCAGAAAGGGTAATTTTATCAGTGTTCTACAGAAGGATCTGATACTGAATGAATCATTAAATTCTTGCAATATCACCCCGTATGTATATATATATATATATATATATATATATATATATATATATATATATATATATATATATATATATATATATATAGTTTCTTCTTTGCTGAATAATACCCTCTCTTCACTTGGTTACTTTTTGGTGTTTTTCATTCAGAATGCTACTATTTTTATCGTTTGCACCTGAGTTAACGCTCTGCTAATAGACTCGTCTTTGATTCTTAAATCCAGCTTCTCTTTACAACCTCTCTTACGAAGCAAACATAAACTCTGTCTGTGTTACATATACTGGAAACATGCCTCTACCTGTGTGCAATCATGTGACGTTTGAGTCCTGCATTACAAGCACAAATAACCTGCTTAATTTCCTGGTATTGTTGCATTCTCAGAAGTTTGCACCTGGCATATCTGGTGCTATCTCATGTGACTGCCTAAACTGGCTACCGATAGACTCATATCTAGATTTATTGAAGAAAAGGGGAGATTTGTAGCGCGATAATACCAAGTATCCATAGATAGTTTCACAAAGACTTCAGTGCAAATATCAACATTTCCATTATGGAACAAAAAGAAATAATATAGCTGTATTGAGGAATCGGAGAGCCGAGTTCGAATTTCAGTTGAATCCATTTCATTCACTTACGTGCTAATACCATTGGGAAAGGTATGAATCCTCTTGTTCTCCCTCTTGCTGTAGGTAAATACCGCAGAAAGTAATGGCAACCTACTGCGGGAACTGCATCGTCAGTTATGTATCGAATGATACATGATCGCCTATGCGTGTATCATGCATGTTACATAAGTAACTGAATGATCCAGTCTGAAACTGTAAATTACATGTAAACTACAACTAAAAAATGATGAATATAAAAGCACGTAAGCACATTGAACCATAAAAAGAGAAAGCCTGTTTAGCAATATGCTACTCGTGTGGTTTCACTGGTGTAAGCAAAGTTAACATTCTCTAACTAGCGGTCAGACCGCGGTTTTGTCAAAACTCCTTTCATGCCGCGAGGGCCCAACAAACACATTTACTCCAGATTCCCATCCTTTGTATCAGATATCATTTAAAATGAGGTGCCTAATATCTAGGCACCTCATTTTAAATGATATCCGAAAAAGGCTGTAATGTTGGCGACGATATCCCTATTGCTACCCGTCGGTAATAATCTGTTTTACTAACATAGTAAAATTTTGAATGTGTTGTGGCATTTTCATATTTCTTTTATTCATATTTCTTATATTTCTTTATCATCACAAAATCACTCTTAACTGAGTCATTTTGTGAAGATAAAATCTCGTTTTCCAGTTATTTAGTGTTGAAGAAAAATAAAATTTGGTTTCGCCATTATGCCTATTGCTAGCCATACAGGTAATGCCTTTTCGGTAAATTACACTTTTTCCTTCTGTGTTAATATTTCTATGAGTGTTTAATGTTACGCTATTATGCGGTTCTATATATTGCTCAAGGTTTCTAGTGCAACTGTAACTAGTCATAATGTTGTTGTTATTAATGATTCTGTTGAGCAAAGGATTATGGCTGTAATATTTGCATATTAAATTTTGGATAATCCTACCCATGTCAGTTTTAACGCTAATGTTAAAAGGTTGGTTGAACCAAATTATGTGCATTTTCTATTTTTACGTTTACTATTGATATTCTTATTAATGTTTGGAATGTATTCAAGTTTAATATTGTATTTACTCTTATTTAGTGCATTAACATATATAGTATTATATATTCAAAAATGTCTTTGTTGCTAGTGTTAGTAGAGAGTCTGTGTTGTACAGATTTGTGAAAGTTATTAAGGATTCCTGGTGGATGGCTTGATTCTTTTCTGTAATAACATTTGAGAATTTTCTATCTATCTATCTATCTATCTATCTATCTATCTATCTATCTATCTATATATATATATATATATATATATATATATATATAATTTTCAAATATTATCACAGGAAATACATTTATCAGAAAAAAAACTTCTTGTGATTGCTCATATTTAAATATTAGATTAGAAAAGTAATCATTATTTAGACAGAATATATAAACAATGCAATGCAAGACAGATTAATGGTTGCAATCAATCTTGACGGTAAAGCTGCATTACTATATGCAACAAATATTGCCTGAATCATGCGAGGGCAAGCTTATTGTGAAGAAAACTAAAGCAGAATTACAAAAATGCAACTATACAATTTTCTTCCTACTTACGCTTACTGATAGATAGATAGATAGATAGATAGATAGATAGATTTTCTCGATATTTAAGGACATAATTTTGAAGCTAATTTGACTGCAGTAAATGGATACATTTTTGCCAACTGCCTAGCCGGGCCTTGAAGTACATATGCTAATTTTATATCTCGGGTATGACGCAACTGCCTTAAAATTAGTTTAAAAATATGGCCTCAAAAGTCGCATGATACGCGTTTATATACGGTAGATAGATAGAAGCATATATATATATATATATATATATATATATATATATATATATATATATATATATATATATATATATATATATAATGTTGCGTGTGGACAAATGATTATGCCTTCAGTGATGATTGATTACTTACACAACTTCCTTGATGATTCATTATGCATGGATGTGACTCGGCATGTTCAGCTTTTCCGAATCAAATTATAATCCTGTCTTAATTATCAATATCCAAATCTTGAAAAGATGCTCGACAAGTTGCAAAGTTAAAGGCACGAAAGCTTTTTCATGTGGACCACTTAGCATAATTAATTCTATCCCGAAGTTTATAAGTAAAAACATGTAACTTATTCTCTTTTTGGTTGAATAACACATTGCTTTTGAGTTCATAATTATATATGTTGTGTAGATGGATATCTTTTGACACATGTATACATACGCATGTACACTCCCAAAAGGGAGACAGAAAAATAACAAAATGATAGTGGTACAGTGAATGAGATTTAAGAAGATGAGTACAAAAAATTAAGCCAATTATTCCATAAATATACATATCTATAGTAAAATAGCAAAATGAATTCGTTATGTACTGCGACATAACTGATATTTATCATAGGTATTATATTATAAATCCTTACATAAAGACACACACACATATATATATATATATATGTGTATATATATATATATATATATATATATATATATATATATATATATATATATATAGAGAGAGAGAGAGAGAGAGAGAGAGATAGATAGATAGATAGATAGATAGATAGATAGACATGAGTCAAACGAGATAGATATGAGCAGAATTAGATAGATAGATAGATAGATAGATAGATAGATAGACATGAGTCAAACGAGATAGATATGAGAAGAATTAGATAGATAGATAGATAGATAGATAGATAGATAGATAGATAGATAGATAGCATTCAAATTCTTTTTATTTTATACTTTATTTTTAATTGAAGTAGATATGTCTGCCTATCGTCCGTTCTATACCCCCCCTCCATCTTTTGAAGAGGAGAAGATCTTTATTCATTGTTTCCTCTCCAGGACAGAGGTTCCAGTTTTTTTCTTCTATAACCTTAATAAAGGTAGCTGTCAAAAATCTTTGGTGATATCACTGTCCGGAAGCTACGACTCTTCATACTTAGCGAATCGGGTTGGTTGGTTTCCTGGTTTCTGCATCCCGACTAGTAATAACGGGTCGGAACAGAGAGACTTCTCTGATTAACAGACGCATAACATTAGGGTTCTTGCTGTGCCCTGTCTCGCATGGATAGGTATCCCTGAGAGCCTTTCCGGTAGGCAACTTTGAGGCTACACTATACTGCTTTCTGCACCAATTTCCAGCCAGCTCATGTTGCCTTTCAGAATTGGCAGCTCCTGTTATTATTGCCTTTTCAACCTTTAAATACATATCATGAAAGAAATAAACGAAATAACGCTAAACCAACTTGCAAAAGCAGGTTGACCTTTCAACCTTTCTTTCTACAACATTCGTCACATTCGTACTGATATCTGAAGTGTAGATTAATTTCTATTGGATCGCCCGAGATCTCTGTGAACCTAATTTGAAGCCTACAATTTCATCAATTGAATTCTCTTTTCCTGGTTATTTTCATCTCTTCCGAAAGACTTTAGTATTCACCTGAATAAACTTGCTTTCTATGTTCGTGATTATTTTACACTGGTAATAGAGCTATCACTTGTGTCTCCGGATCCTTCTTAAATGTGCTTCCGACTTTTACGAGTCAGCTCAGTCATTTATCTGTTCTTCTCTTATTCTTCCCATTACTCTCATAACTTGCTAGATAGAATTTCTGATAGGATAGATAAAGCCCTCTCGGATTAGTTATATTCCCTTACGCGCAAATAGCATTTGGAAAAGTATGAATCCATCTCGCCCCCGCCTATGGGTTGAATACCAGGACAAACTTGGTCTTATAGTCTTGCTTACGAACCAGTCTACCACAGAAAGAAACGACATCCAACTGCGGGAAAATGGTTAGTCTAGTCAGTTATAAATCGAAAGTGACAATATTCGCTCAAGTATGTATCACGTGTGGCGCTGACTGAATATATTGTTTAACATTTAAAATGACCGCAGTTCATATTTTTCTTCTATGTTACTTCAAATATAATTATTCATTAATGTTTTATTTTGTCATCTTAAATTTGTAGCAGGCAAAGTGTGTGTCCGATTTTCTAACGACCCATCCATCCTAATTTGTCAGAAAATGATATTCAACACATTGAAAGAGAATGTCAAATTGAACCTAGTTAAAATAAAAGAATACTATCAGCGTTTTATGTAACACAACATAATATGTCTTCAGTTATCCTTTATCATAATAGCAAACATTACATGGGACAGTCTATGAGATTTAGCTGTATTCCATTACGGTCGTTTGAATGTCTTCGAGAGGTAGGATGTTCATTTTGAGAATTGTTGCTCAGGTTTTACCGTATCGTATATGGCGTTGTTGGCGTTTCAATGTTGGCAAGTGTTGTAAAATTAACATTCACAGACACGTACAACATCTGAACGGCAACGTAATACAGTCGAAGATATTGGTTTATTATATGTGCACTACTGTTAGATTACTTACATCAGCGAAAATTCGTGCATGTCTCCATTGTTGTCAACTGTATGTTTCTAGAATTGAAACAAAAAAAAATAGAAACTGAAATAAATAAACTCCGAGGACAATTGTCTCTTGTAAGTGAAGTAGACAAGGGTTCCAAAATGAAGGAAAGAAAAAGGAGACAACTGAAAGGAACACTTAACATAACGAATAATACTAATGTACCAAAATTAAATAAAAGCTGAAAGACCAAATTCATGCGAAGGCACAGAGAATCAGGCGTTATAATTAAAGAAACAGATTCTTCTGACAAAACAAGATCTTCAAAGAAGAAAGCAAGAAACTATATCGATAACTTGAAAAAATCGAGATAAATGAGTTAGCTAATATCCAGGAAATCGAGGAGTTCTTGTGTAAGATGTGAGACAACAGCAAAATGCACAATAAAGTAGCTACATGGATCAAGCAACAACAGGAACAATACGAAAAAATGGGTTGATAGCAATATTACTGTAACAACGGCTTCCCTCATCAGAACCAAAGACTGTAAAGCACCACGAATAGAGCGAATAGCCAATTTTTGGATGAAAATCCTCTCAAGCATCCACCAAGAGCTCTCACGGGCTTACAATGATATAATCATAAACCCAAATGGCTCAGGTGATGGGTAGCATACCTACACCCAAAAACAAAAGAGACGCCGAACCCGAAACTATAGGCCCATCACCTGCCTGCCAACTATACACAAAACCCTCACTTCTATCATAACCGACAGGACATACAAATTCCTTGAGAAAAAATCAATTTACTCCCAGCAGAATGGATGTAAAAGAGATAATTCTGGATGCAAGGACCAATTAAGTATCAATAAAAGAATACTGGAATAGATGAATACAAAGAAAAAAAGGACTACGTGGATCGAATTAAGAAAAGGGTTCGACATGGTTCCACACTCGTTGATAAAGAAGAGCCGAAAAATATACAGAGTATGCCCCCCACAATGGTCAAATCCATAAAAGAAAGCATAAAAAATAAGTGGAAGACTATACTAAATCAAAACAATACAAACAGGTCATTAACATCGAGACCAATCAATATCAAATGCGGGATCTTCCAAATATATTCATTATCACCATTAATCTTCTGCCTTGCATTAGCGACACTCAGCTGTTTACTGAAAAATAGAAGCTACAGACACAGAATGGCAAACTGAATCAAATATTTTTTATTGATGATCTTGAAACGGTTGCTAAGGATGACAACCAGCAGTAAAACCTATAAACAATTGTCAAAATCTTCAGTGAAGACTTTAGGATAGAGTCTGGAATCGACTAATGTGCCAAAGTCACCTACAAAGGCGGTAAGCTAACGAAAACTACAGATTTAGACGTTGATATTAACAACAAGATTAAGGAACTAGACCATAATGATACATACAAATATTTAGGAAATAATAAAGGAGAGGGAATACAAATTTCAATTATGAAGAAAAAGATTCGAAAAGAATATTTTAGAATTGGGCGCTTGTTACCAGAAAGCGAACTAAATGGCGCCAATGAATCAACATCTTAGCTGTATCCGTAGAAACATATAGCTTCAACATTGTTAAATGGAAGTTGAATGACGTTAAAAGATTGGACTCAAAGATCAGAAAAACGCTTTACCATATCAGGATGCACCACCGGAAATCAGATATGTATAGGCTGTATTTACAAAGAACATTAGGAGGTCGCTGTCTAATCAACTAGAATTAACTCTAAAAATACAACAGTTGGACTGGAAGCATTCTTCATAATAACTAATGATCCTCTACTTTAAACATTAAAAAAAAATCCACTCCATCAACAAAGAACCTGCACTTTTCAAGTAACAGCTTAATAAACCTGAAGTCCTCGCAACAAAAAACGAAGCGAATACTATTTATACTAAACGAGTAAAATTGAAAAAATGACTTGGTCAAATTAAATTACAACAAAATTGGAGGACAACGCGGTGCATGACAAATACATAAAAAGAATGAAATAAGCAGATGCAGACCAACAGAAAACATAAGTTACTGAGTAGCACCGGGCTGAAAGCTGAAAGAGAAGGCCTAATCATTGAAGCTCAGGACCAAAGCCACCAGATCCTATCACTGTCATATAATTAAGGATGGAATTAACTCGAAATGCTGTATCTGCGGAAAATATGATGAAACTGTCAACAATATTATGTCAAGATATCTGGAATTGGCAATAAATGAAAATACTTAAAGACATAACAATGTAGTGACATACATGCACTGGAAGATATATAAGAACAAAATCGAAACAACTGAGAAATGGTATGTCAACGAACAAGACACAATTACCCAAAATAACGATGTAAGTATATATTCTGGGATATGTCAAACCGATAGGGAAATAAAAGACTACAGGCTGATATTATCATAGAATACAAGAAATTCAG
This sequence comes from Acanthosepion pharaonis, assembly GCA_903632075.3. Classification (NCBI taxonomy): domain Eukaryota; kingdom Metazoa; phylum Mollusca; class Cephalopoda; order Sepiida; family Sepiidae; genus Acanthosepion; species Acanthosepion pharaonis. The sequence goes on from CAHIKZ030002112.1 coordinate 1,500,634, forward strand.
GAAGTGTTTTGACATAGCAGTACCATCTGAAAGAAATGCTTCCATGAAAATTATCGAGAAATGCTCCAAATACAAGGACATGGAGGTCGAGATAAACCTGATATGGGGAACTAAGACTTACACCTAACCAATAGTAATCGAATCTCTGGGCTTCGTGAGAAAAGGAATGGACAATTTTACTAACAGTGTCCCAGGTAACATCAACAGACATGTTGCCCAGATAATCTCCGTACTACAAACATCCCATATACTAAGAAAAGTGCTATCAATTAAATGTCAATTCTCTTATAGGGCCTAAGGACGATAATTGGTACCCGGATGTACAGGATACAAAGCAGGAAAATGACACTCAATCAATAAATCAATCAATCAATCAATAATAATAATAAATTATCAATCAAATTTAATTATCTCTACTCGGGATTTCTCGGAAATATACGGACTAATGGCTTGCAGGTCCTGGGAAATTGAAAGTCGATGTCAGTAAATTTTTTTGTTTTAATTTATTTACTAATACTACTAAAACTTTTTTTTTTATTATTATTATTATTATTATTATTATTATTATTATTATTATTATTATTGTAGTTGTTGTTCTTGCATTTTGTTGTTATTATTAATGCTTCTGGATAATAACGTCTTCATCGAACGCCAGTTGTAATTACCAAACTCTTTTGCAATTTCCCGGGCTGATTTACGTTTTCTAAGCTCTGGATTTATTAACAGTTTCACTTCCCCTGTCAAATCTGCATTAAGCCTCATTTTAAAGCTTCAATCTCGCAATGTGGCTATTAATTTGAGACTCTCCATTTCAGGCAATTTCTTCAAATTCTCCAATGGCTCTCGTCCTAATTGCTCAGATGAATGTTTCTATTATTCAGTAAACACGTCTTTAGAATCCAGTGTGTAATTATTTTATATACCGATAAATCATGAAATGACTCATTATCTGTGAAGAATTGTGTGATGCTTATGTAAATTCCTGTTGGACATTATTCTTCAAGTATTCAAATTTGATGTTTGCAGCTGTAGAAAATTAGCATTAATAATTAATTTGATGCATGTTTGCTCAAATTCCAGAACTACTGAAGCTAAGAGAGATTGATGGTGAAGAAAAAGGATGAAACTTGGGACACAGGCAAGCGTAATGGAGGACCATTTACATGTTTAATGAGCTTCACCCTCGATATGATCATGTACTTATTTTCCCTTTCAGAAATCAGATCTTTGAATTCAAACCAAATACCAAATAAATTATTGAGAGTCATATGACCATGTCATATTTATTAAATCATTTATAATTCTTGTTACATCCCCACTAGTTTATAAATACTTCATTAAAATAACCAGTCATTTTTAAGTGTCATATCCAATGCGAACGTAAATGATCACAACAATCGAAACAGAATTTCCTTATATGGTGACTTCTAAGCCGTCTTGTCTACCTCAAAGAATTCAAAGTTTTCCGTCTCTAAATCTAATTAACATTTCCAGATAGTTAGCCTAATTTACAAGACTATTTGGCCCATCTTTGGGGAAGGGAACATAAGATAGATCCATGGATTTTCGAAACCCCATCGACGAAGCCGTTAGGTGAAGTGGGAGCTCCGATTCCATTTTTCGTGGCGTTATCCATTACTCTCGAAAACCATATAAAAATAAATAGATTTATCTTGCCCAAAGCTACATACAAAATTCCTGCTTTTCGAAATATATATTTTTTGTCGCGAAGGGAACGATAATTAGTGGATGATTTGAAAAAAAGAACATGGTTAATGACTTATTTAAGGAAGGCATGGAATAGCGGAGATAAATAGACGATATCAACCCAGCCATTTTGCAAGTTTTAAATTTATTGTATTGCAAGCGCGGACAACATTGGAAGCATGTCTAATCATATTTCATTATAGTTCTATCTCCATATTGGGAGATAACATCAGTGATTCCATACCTTTGCTTACAAATATAATTCATACAAATCTTTGTAATTCGACGAGTTAACCAATTGGAGTGATTCGTATTACGAAAGTTGCTATAACACATTCTACATATTAAACTCCACGTAATTAAAAGAAATGGCTTGGTTTATTTGGGAAGAAAGGATGATTTTAAATGACTTAAATCTGAAGAAAACTCATTTTCGTTACTGATGTGATCTTTCATTTGAAACCTTACATATCTACAAAAGATTCAGCAGAGATTCGATTTTATTATCAGTGAATATTCTGTAAATAACGAAAGTTTGTTTTTGTTATATTTGAGTTTTGCTAAAATTGATGTCTCTATTTTCTCCAACGTCTACAGTAATTCAATTGACAAATGAAAAGAGTCTCTTCCATAAAAAAAATCCATTCATTATGGAATAACTCCTTCCCTCAAAATCTGCTATTCAATCATTTTAGGATGTGGAACGAAGTGCGAACGCAGCTGTACAATACAAAAACACGGACATAAATGCTTCTACAGACAGACACACAGAAATATAGAGTGGTCGTCTAAATTAAACAAAGATGAAATTGTCACTGACAACTAATTTAACAGATATATTTACCAAAATTACAAAAAACATTATCTTTGAATACTAAAGATTATTTAATAAAATCTTCATTGACTTCAGCCAGTCTCCAGACGACTATAGAATTACCTGCAACTATTCTGGGCGGTCTACTTGTTTAAGTTGGCGAATGTGGCCATAATCCTTGCCTTCAGTTCATCTTTGATGTTTTAAAATTAGTGTTGATAATTGTATCGATGCTGCCTGTTTCTATAAACACTCTATCTATATGGTCTAGAGACTTCGCTGTTCATTTCGAGGTTCTCGACAAAAGACGGATATGCAATGTGGTCGATCCGGACTTGGGGTTTCGACTACATTAACTTTCACACCGACTTAATGTGGCTTCCGTCTGTCTTTTCTATAAATATTTCCATGGCATCTGCTGTGACGAGTTATTTTCATTGGAACCTTGACTGCATGAATTTAAGCGTACTACAAGGTTAGCATCTCGGTTCAAACATTTTACTGTCGAAATAGTTAAATGTAAACGCTTCTTCTACACCAACACCTTCTTTTCTCGCACTTCCCACAGTGGAACTCGCTTCCTCTTCCTTGCTTCCCTGATAATTATAATCTTCAAAAATGTAGATGCAATGTCAATCGACACCTTCTGATGCCTTGATCCCCATTCTTCTTTTTATCCTTCTCCGTTTTTCTATTTATCATTTCTGCAATACCCACTTATACCCAGTCTTTTAAACATACTTTCACTGTCTGGAGCCAGTTGCGTACTAGTGGTACTCCCGCCTTGCATGGTTTGAAATGCTTAAATACACGCGAACACACCCACATACTCACATGCGTGTGTGTGTATTTTCTCGGTAAGAAATGAGGGGCAGCGTGCTAAATTTTGACAGGACGGGCACAGAAGTCATGACTCCATACTGGAATACCTACCGCACTGACAAACTACAAAGTAATCCCGTTCTTTCCCTCTCACTGGGAAGGAAGATCAAGGCGAAAGGAATGATGGAAAGCAGCCACGAAAAGAAATGGATACACAACTGCAAAGAAAGAAAGAATGGAAGAAAGAGAGAAGAAAATAGGAAGTGATAGAGAGTGTGACACCATTTAAGGGCACAAAAGAAAAAAGGAAAAAAAAAGAAAGGAAAAAGAGAAAGGAAAGAAAGGAAAAGAGAGGCGAGACTTAAGCTTAGATGATAAAAGATGCCACCCACGACCGGTGTCATTGACAATGTTATTTTGATAAGTAGCAAATGGTGAAAGGTTTCATTACCATTGCAGAAAAATTCTAAATGGATAAGAAAATCGACTGTGTTCTGGTGGCGGACTTGCGTTATCGGGGAACATCTGCTGGCGAACATCTAATTAACAAACCACAGGTCGGCTAGATAAAACTCCGAGACAATTCGACAATGTTATTTTGATAATGGAAAAGATGGTGAAAATTCTGACCACCAGTGTCGTAGAACTGTCTGACAAAGAACAGGTGAATACAGAGCTTTGGATAGATAAGAAAAATTAACTGTGTCAGAGGGGCAAACAATATTGTCGTGAAAGGATTTAATAGGTCGTCTGCTAACCGCACACGAAGCCAACCCTGGGTCACGTCTTGGCCGTTTTCACAAGACATCTATGGGTGTTAGAATTCGGTTGTGATAATAAAATTATGTTATCAGAAATTGGCACCAAGAATGCAAATACGGCTAGGACAATGGAACTGTTTTTTTCGAGACGACGGTCGACTGTGCTTCGCTAGACGACTACCCCACTTGATAATTGGCATTGATAGATCCCAGGTGACATTGGGGGATGAGAGCTGCGATTAAGGAAAGAAAAGGAAAAGAAAAAGATAATTTTTTTTTGAGCAAGATATATTTTTTTTCCTAAAACAAAGCCAGCCGGATCACACCCACCCGGCTGGACGCTATTGGGCGAATGATAACGAGGGCCAGGCGGAGGTGATCACGTGACGCAAGGAAGGAAGCCGCCGCCGCCCATTTAGAGGATAGGTATGAGAAGTTGGTACGAAGAAGTGGGGGGAATCGTTGACGCCATGTTGAGATATCCATATGAGAATAAGAGAAGGTGGGAGTAATAGAAGACTTCCAAAAATGGAAAGGAGTTGAAAATTCCTAACCAAAAGTAAAAGAAGTGGATATGGATTTAGAATTATCGAGTAACCTCCAACCCCGACAAACCCACCCCGGTTTTGGTCGGTGTCCATATAAGCAAAGCCGCAGCGAGCAAAATTGAGTTCAGTTCAGAAGAGTTCAGTCCAGAGTGCTCAATTGAAGCAGGCCTCGCATCAGCGGACTAAGATTCGCGCAACTTCCGAACTCATCTTCAGTCCAAGAACAATTTATTTTGAAGAGCGACTTAGATCCATACCACCAAAATAAGTTTTTCGACTATCGCCTGAAGACACACCAAGAACCAATTTCTTACAGAACAGACAACTTAAGATGTTAAAACTCACCTAACAAAAACAACGTGTCACAATCCATATAGCGGGTCGAGAGATAGACGCAGTCCTATGTATCCAGCAACCAGATATAAAGTATTGTTATCCTTTTTTTTTATACCTTGAACTTTTGAGTTATCATTTTATTTTATTTTATGCATATTTGTGTGATACCACCCTCGTGTGAACTCAATTTGCATTACGGCCCCAACGACTGATTGATTTCGTCTGCTTAAGATCAATTCACAACGTGGTTAGGCGAACTGGAGTTCAACGCAGTTACTTTGGTAACCAGACGTTGGAAGCGAGTTGGGAACGACGAGGCTGATATCGAATCTAACCAGATTCCCATCCGAATCACCAAAAGGTTAGAACGTCACATTTGGGTGCTGCGACCGATACCAAGCCAGTTGGTCGTCACAGGACGGGACAACACGACTGACGCAGACAGGCGGACGTCACGTTTGGAGCGGCGACACCCGAACGAAGCAGCGAGGAGCGAGCGAAGGCAGTAGAGGGGGACGTCACAGAGAGAGAGGAGATAAATAATTGTAAGACAAAACTTGGCCAAGATTTACATTTATTTCTAATTGAATTAAACTTCACATGAAGTTAATTTTCTTCGAGATTTTTTTTATTATTTTAAATGTTATATATAGTGAATACCCATATCTGAGTAGAAGCTTCGCGTTTTTTGTTTTTTTTCAAAAATGATATTTAATTTCTTCCACTTGCCTGAATATACAAAAAATCTTATGAAAGAATATATGCGCGTTCCGGTAGGATTCGAACATGCGTACCCCTTTGGAGGAGAAACTGTCGTTAGATCATACGTATGTTTAACTGTCTCGCCTACAAAGATCACCGTCCTGTAAGGCAATATAGAACCATATTTAGTTGACGAAGGTCTTCGTATAAAACTAACGTTGTTTACTAGTCTAAATGGGGACGCATGTTCGAATCCAAGTTAGATGCATTTTTTTTTTCAATAAGATCTCTCGAATATTCAGTCTTGGAGGCGATAATAAATATAGACTTAAAAAAATAAGCGGAGCGTATATGGTAAAAGATTTAATGTGATAAAATATATATTTATAGATATTTACAGTTTGATTGAAAATAAAGGATTTATTTTTTTTTGGTTTACAATTTTTTATTTAGTTTTTCGATAGTACATTTATCGTAAATGTGTTCAGTGTTTTCTTATATATAATTTTCATTAATACCCAATAAAGTGCAATAACTCCGAAAGTGGAAGGGCAGTCAGATTGTAAAATACGAGTATACATTCACTTGCACGTGTATGTATGTCCATGTATGTCTTGATGGTTATATTATTATGAAAATGTCGGGCATTTACCCATTTCATTTGGTTTTCTCTCTTCCTGTCTTAATTTGTCTGTTTGATGATTTCTTTCATTCTTAATATATTGTTATGTGCGTGTTCTTTAATGCATACATCTTTTGTATTATTAATGTTGTGAGTAAAGTCATAGGTTTGTGTTGACAGGCTGGATTAACTGGACTCTACTTGCGGCTTGTGAAAAAGTCGACTCTTTTAAAGCTACAGGTAGGCTCCCAGCGAAAACGCTGGAAAAGTTGATTTTGCACTAAAATATGAGATTGGTTAAAATTTGAGCAATGAATGAATTTATACTAACGAAACAAGTAAGCAAGTTCAAAACCGAAATATTCAAATTAACGACTGCAATGGCTAAATTGTCCTATAGAAATGCAGTATTAATTTATTAGCCAATCGCAGAGGAATAAGATTGTGGGTGTGGAAAAACATGGCAGTCGCTATAATCTTTATTTTGTTTTGTTTTCCCACTGAAATCAGTAAATAAATTTTCGTCTTTACACGCGATCAGGAGAGTTAATAATT
>CAHIKZ030002112.1:1510000-1647500 GCA_903632075.3 Acanthosepion pharaonis
TGTCATGGTCTTTGTACGTGCTTGATATCGTCTAAGGCTCAACATGCCTCCATCTGACCGGGACTTTATGTAGACACCACCATGTCAAAATCTTGGAATGAGTCAGGTAGCATAATAGAGAAAACGACAGAGAACAGAGTTGGAGCTTGGTGCCATTGGTAACAGGGAATAGATCAGATGATTCCCCGAACACCTATAGTCTGGTCAGCGTACTGTCGTGAAAGGACCGGTCGAGAGACCTGAAACTTTCGGGGCAGCCTGTTCTTTCTTGTGTTACACCTCTAGAGAGAGGTCTAACTTAAGAAAGAAGAGCAGGAAGGACCGTTATTTTCTTATGTTACGCCTCTCGCTAGACTTTTCATATATTTCTCTCTCAAACATGATTCTCACTGCCACACATACACTCTCGCTAAAATTCATTACGCTTCCAATGTGATAAATTAAAACCATCACCAAAATTTTATATTACGCTGTTCCAATGTGATATCATTTTGGGAAACCATGATATGTTAGTGTTTGAGCCTTTTATTTTATATTCTCTATTTACCTCTGTTCCGGACACACCAATTCAGTCGGGTTTCTATCTGTATTCAATCGGATTCTAGCTGCACTGATGAATTTAAACAGCAGAAATATATATATATATATATATATATATATAAATATATATTGATTCTCGAAAATGTTACCTAATGTTTCATTCTTGTCTTATATCTACATATATCCATATCTTCTCTATGTACGTTTAAGATAGAATTACCTCTACCAATGAATTCCAAACAGACGGGTTGGAAATATTCTTTCTTCTTTGTTTTCTTTAAAAACAATCATCATCTGTGCTCGTCTATGTCGAAATTAAATGTAATGTATATTATTAAATATTAAGAAAGCCTCCGTAAAATTGCGGATATATATATACTTAAGAACCTTATACCTTTGTATGGATTGCAAACGTATAATTTGAATCATTGGTAATTATTAATTGGGTTTTCTTTAACGATTGCCTCCAACCGATAAGCCACAGTACGTATCAGAGGAAGACGGCAATGGAGATTTTACCCCAAAGATAGACGAGATCTAAAGAAAATATTACTACTTTCTTGCTGTCTGTAAAATAAATCAGATTGCAAATGATTTAAGTAAAGCCTAAAGAGATCCAAACGTTTAGTGCGTCTTAAAAACAACAGATACTTGATAGTCTTGCTTTGATAAATGAATGATAGTTCGCGAAAAGTGTAATTCTAGAACCTATTGCAACGTTATTAAAACTAATGGGAGATTTCTTAATTGCAAGCGAGAAAGGCAAGCGGGTTACATTTCACTTTCCATCGACTGCCGCTAAATACGAGAATTGGAATTACGCGCCAAGTAGGGAAGACTTTTACAAGAACATCGTTTTTTCTTTCACTCTTCGTATTTTACTTTGGTTGAAAAGAAGTGCAATGAATTTGCACAGTCTTTCGCCGTTAAGACATATCTTTGGATATACGTCCAAATAGTACAAACAAATGCTCCCTTAGTGTGATTACTGGTAATCGTTTAGGCTTTTTAACAAAATGGGCTGCTAATATATAGATATGTTTTAATCCTGCTAGTAACTTATTTTTTAATGCAAACACACACACACACACACACACATATATATATATATATATATATATATATATATATATATATATATATATATATATATATATATATATATATATATATATATATATATATATATACAATAATTATTTTTTTTTCTTTGGAAAATTTGAAAACAAAACTAAGTATATATGAAAATTTCTAGGGATCTACACGCAACGGATTTCGCTTAAAAGTCATGTTTAGAACATGCTTGATCAGCAAAACCTCTTCCTGGCAGAGTCGACTAAGGAACCTTGTATCTCAGGACAGATTCCCTCTGCCTATGGCGACCCAGGTTCTAATCCTGCCGGAGCGCGCCTATTTTTCTCTAATAAACTTTCTTTAGACGATAATATATACATATACTGTTTAATAAATAAACGGAGCGTCTACTCAGAGATGAGTATCGACTACAAATCCATACAAATATATATATATATATATATATATATATATATATATATATATATATATATATAGAAGAGATTATGTTTTAAAGTTTACTATATTTATGGGATAAAGTGCTCAATATCAGAGATAGAGCGTATGTGAATATAAATATGAAAGTAAACATAGAAGTCAACACTCAGAAAACGTCCAGCATGAAACAGCCTGTCGCTTCTGAGTGATGACTTCAATGATCACTTTTATATATATATATATGACGTAGTCCCCCGGTCATAGCGCCGACCGTGACGTTCTATCCTGATCTACCACGGCACCAGTTGTGACGTCCCCAAACAGCACCAATTGTGATGTCCTCGCCGCGGCGCCAGCTGTTCGCACCTCGCTGCTCCGTTCGGGTGTCGCTGCTCCAAACGTGACGTCGCGTCAGTCGTGTTGTCTCGTCCTGTGACGACCAACTTGCTTGGTATCGGTCGCGGCACCCACATGTGAAGTTCTAACCTCTTGGTGATTCGGGTGGGAATCTGGTTAGATTTGATATCAGCCTCGTCGTTCCCAACTCGCTTCCAATGCCTGGTTACCAAGGTTACTGCATTGATCCCCAGTCCGCGTACCCACGTTGTGAATTGATCTTAGGCAGACGAGATCAAACAGTGGTTGGGGCCGTAATGCAAACTGAGTTCAACGGGGGTGATACTACACAAATATGCATAAAAGAAAACAAAATGAAAACTCAAAAAGTTCAAAGTATCAAAGAAAAAGGTAACAAACTTTATGTCTAGTTGTTCGATACATAGGATTGCATCTATCTCCCGACCCGTTCTGTGGATTGTGACACGTCGATTTCCGTTAGGCAAGTTTTAACGCTTGAAGTTGTTTGCTCTCTAAGAAATTGGTGTTTCGGTGTGTTTTTGGACGAAAGTCGAAAAACTTATTTCGGTGGTCTGGTTCTAAGTCGCTCTTCAAAATAATTGTTTTTGGGTTGAAGAGGATTCCTAAATTTGCGTGAATCTTGGTCAGCTATCTCAAGGCGGCTTCAACTCTGGATACTCAACTCTCCGCTGGAGCCCGTACTGGACTGAACTCAACTCTCCGCTGGAGCCCGAACTGATTTCAGCCTGTTGGGGCCTCGCATTTATTGACGCCGACCAAAACCGGGGTGGGTCTGTTGGCGTCGGGGGCGGGGGGTCCTCGATATTTCTAAATACATATCCACCACTTTTATTTCTGGTTAGGGATTTTCCACTCTTTTCCATTTTTGGGAAACTTTCCTCACTCCCACTTTCTCACCATACTTCTGAGGGGCGTGAACTGCCCTCCCCACTTCTTCGTAGCAGCTTCTCATACTTATACTCTGGATGGGGCGTCGACAGCCTTCTTCGTGCGTCACGTGATCACTCTCGGCCAATGAGGTCTTGGTCGGTTATCTTTCCTCCTCCTTCGTGCGTCACGTGATCACCACTTGACCAGTGATGTCTTAGTCGGGCGTGAACAATCCGTCGCTTTGTTTCGGAAAAAAAATATATATATCTTGCTTAACTAAAAAAAAAAAATTATCTCTTCTCTTTCCCTTTTCTTCCTTTCAATCGCCGTCATCACCCTTCTAGTCGCAACGGACAATATGACAACTCTTGTTTTACACGTGGTGTTTGTCAGGTATTTTATCGCTAATTTATCAAGATGGGTGATCTTCTTAACATGGCTTCAAAAAAGAAATATCCCCAAAGTTTTCAGTCAGTCTGTCGCCTCCAAGGAAGAAAGAAAAACACTTCTGAGTCCCCATTCATTTTCCTTCGGTACATATTCCTGATAACATAATTTTATTATCGCAGGCCAATGTTGTTTCGTCGAAAAAAATTCGGTCAGCGTCACTACTTGTGTGGCATTTAATTTTTCATATCTGTCCAAAGTCCTTTTTAGTGGCCTGTTTCTCGTCACTTATCGAAATAGCATTTTCACTTGAATTTTTCCCTGGCCAGTGGTCCAGCCGTTCGTTTACGCACCTAGATAACACAGCCGTTATCAAAACACATCTGATTCCTTCTTTCTTTCCCTTTTTTTTACTCAAAAATTCCCTGTCATTGTAATGACACCTTTTTTCATTTGTTACTTATCAATATTTTCATTGTCTCTTAGCCGTGTGTGTTGCTGCTTATCACCTACGATTCGTCTTGCCTTTCTTTCTGCCTTCTTTTCTTTCTCTTCCTTTCTCTGCCTCGTAAATGGTGCCATATATATATATATATATATATATATATATATATATATATATATATATATATATATATAAACGTATGTCATCTAAATTTATCTTGTTCCTGTCTTTACCTTCCTTCTGTTTCTGTGTTAGTATGCTATCTAAATTTATCTCTTTATACCCGAATGATAACATAAATTAATTGTTTTTATCCCTTGAGAAAACTTCAGTATTTTAAAGGTGTTCAAATGAAATACAATATGAATCTTGTAAATTCTTCCGCTATCCAATGAATCTGTATACTTTTTTCATTGATTCCTTGATCAACATAAAGATATTAGTTTCTATCCGCAAATTGTAAAAGCTATGCAAAAAATGACAATAAATATAAATTTCTATGTTATTCCAAATTTTCTCCAGAAATGTTGACCAGAATGTATGCATGAATTTTTTCTGTTTTCTCTTTAATAATATATCTGCTACGAAATGTGGAAAATGACATATAACAATTCATTTCTTCTTTCTAAAATTCTAAGTCAATTCAAATCTAATTAATGTTCATTATCTGTTTATAAAAGATATTAATTTGCTTATTCTACACTCGTCTATCTATTGTAATAATAAACTACTTCTCTGCAAGAATTTCCTTTTAAATTCAAAATGAATGTATTTATAGCATACGAAAACATTAAAATTTGACACAGCATGAATATAAATTTCGAATTATCTAATCCACACAAGTATAAAGAAATATTTGCCAGATTCTTACTTATTTTAGTTTCCGAAAGAATAATGTTTTGTTTATATATAGCAATTTTTTAAACCCGGTTTAGATGTGTCACAAAGCCGAATTTATGGAGCACCCAGTGAAGATAGAACTCACTAGTCAGTCGTAATTGATCTAGCAAGACAAGATTTTTAACCATTACACTACGTCGAGGTGCCCACGTTTTGTTTATATATTACAAACTTACAGAGCGCGCTGAATAAGACGTATGAGCGAATCCAGCGGTTAGATATATATATAGATATTAGATATATATATATATATATATATATATATATATATATATATATATATATATATTGTCTGTCTTTAGGCAGCATTTTTCATTGATGCATGTTTCATTAAATAATATAGACAAGTTTTGTCTATTTTAAGTAAATTCCATTCATATTGTTTGATAAGCTTAACTACATTATCATTGAAAGACGAAAAATCACCATATTGATACAGGTATTTTAATCTTATCTAAGCTTTCGGCTTACATAAGCCATTATCAAAGATGACAATTGCGTTTCAATATATTAAACAATACACGGGCAATACAATTATGGAAGTCTGTTTTAGTTGCATGAACGATTTCCAAGCAACGACAAACTAGTCTATACGAAACGCGGAAGCGAAAATTGCACCGCAGCTCCTGACATCGCATATGACCACGCGAGAGTGAAAATGAGAATTATTAATTATGGTAAGCCGTTGGTATAAACCAATGGCTTCTGTTATCCATTATAGACATTTAAAATATTTGTGGAGATTTCATAATTTATTTTGTTCAGCTTATATTTCAACCGTTTTATGTATATAGCATCATGAATTTTTAGTTTTTGTTTATTGCATAGTAGATATTATATATATCTGCTGTTTTGTTTTGTTTTGATTTTTTGGGATCAATACCACGAATTTTCTAAAGATCAGGATTCACCTCAATATTCGACATGCACTGAAAGTAAAAATGAAGAGTAGCTTGGGCGATTTGGAAAGAAACTCTATATTTGATCAATATTTTTTCTTCCCGCATATTATATTGATTCGCATGACTATGTATCTAAAAGAAAATATAATTCGTTCGTATATTTTGCTCACTCTAAGTAAAAAATACATATTTATTTAATCTGAATCATTGTAAATTCATACTAAGTTTCCATAAACATTACATTATACCACTATGTTAAATTTTTTTCGACGAAAGTTAGTAATCGTCAATTAGTTTATTTATATAGCTATTGTATTTTATCAAACTGACATGGAGAAAGCTTTAATATTTCAGGAAGAATAGAAAACGTATAAGTTAATAAAATATAATAAATGTAAAACATACATTAGAGTTGCAAAATAAAGCTAATTAAATTTATAATTATGGGCAATCTTACATGAAATGAAATTTAAATCTGATACCACTAGTCTAAAATAAGAAAATGCCATGAAGGCCTACAGGAGAGCGTAGAAATAGTACTTACTAGATCTATAATAGTGATGCTTTCATAACCTGTTCAATATTGTAAAGGTTGTTCACAATGATAAAGGATGAAACTTCAGATCGCAGGCGACGATTATTTCATTTTACTTCCGTTTCTATTTGCTTACATATTAATTTCTGAATAATGATTCGTATAATGCAATAAATATGAATAAATATATGTGAGAGAAAAATTTTAAAATGGTTATTAATGTTGTATTTATTCATACTTACATTTTCTTAGTATTTACTTTCAGCGTTTCTATCTATCTATCTATCTATCTATCTATCTATCTATCTATCTATCTATCTATCTATCATTCATAGTTTCTTTTCATTTTGACCCCATTAAAACTCTAGTTATTTCTTCAAATCTGCTTTTTAAATCGTGACTATTTTCCATCTCTGAACCTCCGTGGGCGATTTTGTAGCCACACGTGTTGACCTATTTCAACCTGAAAAGAAAAGAAGACAAAAGTTATATACAATTATTTTAGCTGTGTTTCATGTTTTTTATTTTTACTTTCATCCACATTTCCTATAACCGGGGGAAACTGAATGTTTAAATACATTTCTGCTGAAAAAAAAATGTAGCCATGTTTTTTATGAAGCACAGTATTGCTATGAATAGAGAGAGATAAAACAACTGGCATTTGGATATATCGATTTTTCTTTGTAAAATATGCTGATTGGATATGTTAAACTTAAATTAAGAAAAATAGATTTTAAGCAAAACATACACTGAAAATAAATAGTTGCAATAAATAAATATATAGATTACAACATTTTTCTGGATATAAATGAAGCCCAAAGTAAATATAATTTCCACAAAATACCGTTAAGTCTGTGTACGTAGGAGTAACTAGAGTCACAGTTAAAGATGTTCCTTTCATTGCGTGTATCGATGCCTGGATTAAGATTTTTGGATATTTTCTGGCAATTAGTATTGATACAATTAGATATGTTCTTCTCTAGCATAAAGATTATTTGTACCTTGTAAGCGAGAAAATATATTTTATCAGTTTTGTAAATTTATATGTCCAGGCATCTGCAGAATCTGTGTCAGATTTCTACAACTGAAAACAAAGAATATCGATTGTTCATAATGGCAATGAAATCATTGTGAATACACGCCTTCTATGTTGAAATTCGTAGACAATTTTGAATCACAAAGAATAGAAGGGGGACATATAAACCAAAGTTACAATTTATCAGACGTACCAAAGAAGTATTAATGTTATCGTGAAAGAATGTCGCGTTTTATTGAAAGAATAATTGTTCAAATAAAGGGTAATTAAAAAATTAATGTCAGGGATATAATGTCCTTCATTAAATACGAACACTTTCTTTAAGAACAGAATTACTGCTCTAAATAGATATATTATTATATGTGAAGGAATCATTCAAACACATACAATGTCGTCGGAAACATGCGATGGAATGTCTAAATTTTGATGCATGCATTAGAACTTCTTACAAAAAAAGGACTGTCAAGTTATTTATTATTAGAACAGAAGCAAAATGCCATCTGTAAACCTCATATTAACGTATTGGAATTTTTTAAAAAACTGAATAATTACAAAACAAGACCAAAGTATATCGATGTTTTATGCAACTGAGAGACAAAACGGTCATCGGAACGCCACTCATACTTTCGCAAAAATACATACACGCCCGTACACTCACTGACGTACGCGCGTGCGCGCGCACACACACACACACACACACACACACACTGACCAGAGCGTGCGTGCGAGAAAACAATATTCAACGAAAAAAATTAAAAAATCGGTCTGCGCGTTGACAGCGCAACAAAATAAATATTCGCTACATAATGCAACATTTAATACATCAACGAAATGTGTACGTATGTGTGCAACGATGCACATATGCGCATCTATGTCCAGGCCATCACTGTTCACATATGTTTTTGTGAGCTCCGGCGGGTGAATATATGTCCAAAACATCGGTAACATTTTCAGACACCCGCATTTACATAGATGAAAACAGGAAAGTACAAACGACACTACACACTAAAATCACCGACACCCACAACTATCTACACTTTAAGTCTTCCTACCCTAAACACTTCAAAGAGAACCTTCCCTATTCCCAAGCACTAAGACTCAGAAAGATATGTTCCAACAATGAAGAATTAAATAGACACATTGAAAATCTGGAGCATCAATTCACAACACGGTGCTATAAACAACACCTAATCAGGGAACAAATAAATAAAGCAATTTCCACACCTAGAGAAGACACCCTAATGTACAAGATTAAAAATAAATCTAGCCGCATTCCTCTAGTAACCACTTTCAACCCCACTCTGCCTCCACTATCCCAAATAATCAAAAGTCGCTGGGAAATACTACATCTCAAACCAAACCTAAAAAAATTGTTTAAGGAATCCGGCCTTCTTGCATATCGTAGACCTAAGAACAAAAAGAAATCATAGGTAGTAACCACATCTCAGGGGACAAGGTAATCCGTAATAAACTAACAACAAAACAACAGGATTTTCCCAACCATGTAACAACAAAAGAAGTTTATGCTGCAACCACGTTAGACACAGAAGTTCATTCACTAGCTCAATCACTAAATCTACTTTCAAAATTTACCACGATTGTAACTGTAGATGTCATTTACCTCCTAGAATGCACACTATGCCAGAAACAATTGTAGGAAAAGCTGAATGGCACTTTCACTACAGAATTAATAATTATCGCAATCGAATTAAGTCGACTCCCCATGAAAAATTATTACCTGTAGAAGAACATTTCCGCCTAGAAAAACACGATTTCAAAACCCATACCAAATTTACTATAATTGAAAGAACAGAAAAATTCAGAGCAGATAACATTAGAAAGATTTTAGAGTTTCATGAAAATGAGTGGATACAACGTTTAAAAATGCACTATTCAGCCGGGCTAAACCATGAATTTAACAATATAGATAGTATTAATATATAACCCTACAAATCAAAACCTACCCACATTTCTCACCCACACAAGACAACTTACGGAGGTGTTGAGGCCTCACACTTATACACACACCCACACGAATATACACACTTACACACATCATACTCACTGACTCCTGAATGAGCCAAATGATAACATACACCCAAAGCAATATACACGCTTACACATATCATACTCACTCTCTCCCTAAGAACTAAATAACACACACACAAACACTTAACAGAGACACATCCAATCTCCAGTAACCAATAAAACTGTCAAACTGCCCAAGGGAATTCAGAGAAGCATGGATCCATCCAGCTCTTACCACAAATAACAACTTAAAAGAGACTGACCAACAAAAGGAATGTTAAAAAAAATCATGTTAAAAAAAAAAAAAAAAAAAACAAATGAAATCTAATCTTCATTTTCTCCATCAAGACATTCATTTCTCTAGTTCACTGCCATCAGCAAGCAGAAATTTTTTCTCCTGAGTATGGCCATGTTTGTCGAAACTTGTCGAGGAATCTAAATGAAATAATAAAAAAAACGAAAAAATATTAATCTACAACACAGTGTGTCTGAAGATTTGTATTTTTTGTTATTTTTGTTGTTAAATATATATATATATATATATATATATATATATATTAAATTTATATAAAAATATATATATTTGGTTTTGATTAAATTTAGGGTGAAAATAAGTAATTTGGTTTGATTTACTTTATTAATAAGCAATTATGTTATATATATATATATATATATATATATATATATATATATATATATATATATATAATTATTTATTTAAAAATATGATTCCAAATCGCGACATAAGAAGTCCCATGTTTCAAAACAAGAGCCGAAAAACTTCAATATAATTATTTAAATTATTTAAATTAAATTGAGTTAAAATAAGCTCTGTTCCATCTTCAAGCGAATTTTTTTTTTGGAATAACGTGTTTCTGAAATTTACGTGTTTTAAAAATTGAAATCAAAATTTCCATGGTAACAGCTAGGGTGAATTGTTTAAGTTGGGTTGGCGGGTGTTGGGTGTTAATAATAAGTATCAGTATAGAGTTACTTTCGTAGATGTCAAGTCAGTGAAAGGTGGGGGTGTCTAAATTTGAAACGAAAGATGTATTAACCCTCGTCTAGTTTGCATGTCTATGGAGATTTATTTATTTTTTTATTTTATTTTTTATGAAAGGGATTTGTGCATATAAAAAAAAAAAAAAAAAAACTGTCTTAACGTTTGTTTTTTGACGACTTCATAAAGGGTTATCTTTTTTTCGGGTATTTAATCTATTTATTTCGGCTATGGATTATGAAGGGTGTTATATTGTATGCATGTTTTTAGTTAATTATTCAAACCACGAATCTGATGAGTGGGCAATGGATTAAACAAGTTATTATATTGTATGCTAGTTTTTAGCTAATAGTTCAAACCAAAAATCTGATGATGCCTGAAAAAAACCGTTAACTCGTGTCTATTGTTTAATAGATTATCATTATTTAGAATCTTAATTATGTGCAATTTCTCATGGAGGCATAAAGGGCATGGGTCATCCCAAGTTTTACATGTTCTAGCCTTGTTAATAATTTTTCATTTAACTTTAGGTGTCCTATTTGTTTTCTTCAAATGCCAAAAGTATTTAGATAGGGAAGTCTGATTTCTTTTATTTATATTATTGAAAGAACACTTATGCTGCCTCCATCTATCTTTAAAATCATTCTTCGTGGACCCAATGTATATCGTATTAGTGCTAGGGCTCTCAGTGGATGATATAGTACATTGGTATACCACTGATTTAATGCAGCATTTATTTTCTAATGGACAGTCTTCTAGGTTTCTACAGTTACATAATTTTTCCCTTTTATTTTATTAATACTATTTAGGCATGGGGGTTTGTTCAAGATCTTATTATTGTGTTTTTTATTATACGTTCAAGATTTTCAGAGCAGCTGTAACTCAATTTTAGGGTGTTCTTATTGAATATATTACTAAGCTTACTATTGGTGGGGAAGTGTTTATCAATTAGGGCTAAGAATTTTTGTCCTAGTTTAATATTAACAATTTGGTTGAACGGAGGGGTGTACCAAATGATTTTTCTTTTCCTGTTTTTTCCTATGGCCAGTGCAATTGTCTCTATAGCTAATGTTAGCCTTTTTATAACCACTATTTTTTAGGGCAGTGTTATAGAAGCCATTGTGTTGTTGGAATATTTCCTTGTTAGCAGAGTTAATACTAATTCTATTTTCTATTGATGAGGGTATATGTTTAATTATGGATGGAGGGTGGTTTGACTTCGGGTGTATATATAAAGGGTTAGCATTAGGTTTGCTATAAGGTTGGTATGTGTTGCCAGGTAAGTCTAGAGTTACGTCGAGGAAGTTTACCCTTTTTAAATTAGAAGAGACAATTATCTTTAAGTTTAGTTTTTTAAATTCATTAAATATAATTTTTCTGATTTTTTCAATCTTAAAACTAGTAGAACTCCTCACCACCATGAGCCCGTCATCTCTATACAGTCCGATGACACTACATTGGAATGAAAACTCTAATATTTTTAGGCATTTAAAACAACATGTAATATATATATATATATATATATATATATATATATATATATATATAAATACATAATTAATTTGATTTATTTACTCTTATGTCCATCCTCTGTTCATGTTGAATTAAATATAGTCTAATGTTAATTATGTTTTATGAATATGTCCTGAAGATGGTCTACTAGAACGAAACGCCCGACGTTGACATTATATTAACATTAAAACAGCATAATGGCATATTAGGTTTTTTGTTTGTTTTTTTCCGTTTCATATATATATATATATATATATATATATATATATATATATATATATATATATATATTTGTTTGTGTGTGTGTGTGTTTCTCGGTGTGTGTTTGTGTGTGTGTTTTTTTTTGTGTGTGTATGTTGTATGAAAAACAATTATACAAATAATATTGGCGGAAGTTTTCTCACAACGAAACTAAGATAACATTTCATATAAACAAATGTCCGCTAGTCATTCGTTTTCGAATTATTAAGTTTAACAGAAATTTGCGATACATGTCGTTCTTCTGTCATGTAGACTAGTTTACATTTCTCATTGGTGTACATTTGTGACTAGTCTATCTTTATCTCGCGTCTGTAGTCGTCTATTAACCGAGGCGTTTTCTGTTTAATAAGGACAAGATATTCATATAATGAGCGGACTCACGTGATTTTTACATACGGCTGGGCGAACGGTAATGGACGGGAAGCAGCACGGCTATATTAGATTGGTTTCCAGACTGAACGGTGCTAATTCATCCAAACTTTGATGCTTTTTATCATCACTTTGCTGAGACTGGATCTGTTGCTCCACTATCTACGGATTAATGAAGACCAAGATCTATTCATACCCCTGACCAAGGAGACATTCTACATAGGCTTTTGGATATCTGTTTAGAAATACATATTTTTGGGGGGTTTTGGTGTCAGGAACTCACCTATTACGTTTGTTAAAATCTTTTTGATACACCCTGTACAAACGTACGCACACACATACACACACAAACACATACACATATACACAAACACAAACACACACACACACACATATATATATATATATATATATATATATATATATATATATATATATATATATACATGATTAGCAGTTTAGATATTGCTAATAGTTACTACAGAGGAGAAAAGTCTCTGCCAGCAGCAGGTGGTAAGTATGGCGCCAGTGCCTAATCCCTATCTAATTAAAAACCGCTTATTTATTCGAGGATTGCCAGCCAATTCTCAAGAGGCTCGACTTTTGATGCAGGCTACAAATGTGTCAATTATAGCTAATCTTTAATGGGAAAAATTATTCAGGAAAAAAATGTAAAGTAAATTACAAAGGTTTCTTTGGCCAGTGAGCCGAAAGTTGACGCGCGACGGGGCAGAAACTAAGCAGATTTCAAGATGGTGAAATGCTGATTAATTCGATCGATTTGACTCAATTAACCAGGGCTCGACTTCAGACTTCGACGTAGAAAAATGTTCAATTTACGTACATGAATAGGGAATAAAAGTTTTGCAAAAAATGACATAGATCAAAACCGAAAAATCTGTAGATTAAAACAAACATGAATAGAAAAGTTAAAATATTGTTGTAGATAAGACTGGTAAAGAAACAAAGATTGAATCAAAATAATTAAGATAAAATAAAACAGAAGAAACTCTACTTTGAGGATTAGAGTATAAAATTAGAATGACATTTTGCTAATGAGTCTTCGCTATTTCCATCAGCGCCAAATTAAGAGCAGACGATATTTTGTTAATCTTTTATTTCTGATGAGATAAAAGGATTTTTATTTATTTACATATATTCCTACATATGTTTTAGAAAGTTGCATTTGTCCGTGATATACACTTTATATATCATGAGCACAAATATCGTTTTCAAAAGTAAATGACTAAATTACAATTTAGACTAAATAATTCTTAGAAAATATCTATACATATTTTCTATTCTGGTTTCAGTAATTCTATACATTTTGATGTGAGTTTCTTTAAACGACTCAGGTATAATGCTATAAAATACTAATAATTTTGTTTGTATAACAAAATATTCCAATCTCCTGCTGATATTCCAATGTATATCTTTTTCTCTTCAACCATTTCTTTGGGGAAAATTGTTGCTTCATATATTGTGTTCTCTGCCATGCATATTCCTTCAACTGGGCGCTCTGATTGGGAGAGTGGAAACACCGACTATACAACCATCGCCAATCCTTCAAAAATAAATGTAAAAAAAACCAAACAGCACTATCAAATCATTATTGGTTTTTGTTGGAGAGTGGCCTAACACCACAAATAGAGTGGAAAATAATATCAAGAGCCAGAACTCCCAAAAACTTCAGAGACAGATGCAACTTATGTTTGAAGGAGAAAATATTCATAATCAAACATAAAGACCCAGACATACTACTAAATAAACACAATGAACTATTTTTTAAATGCCGGCACAAAAACAACCTAAACCTAAGCAAGTACACTAAGAAATAATCATAGAGGAACAGCAATTTTGAATGTTTTATATTCTCTTTTGTTTTTAGAAATATTACTATGCACACGTGAACGCTAACACATGACTGTATGTATACAACTATGATAATGTATTTGCACACTGAGACACCTGTTGATATGTACATGTATATGTTTTTATACGGAAAAAGAAGCATACCAGTTTTTTTTTTGTTTTTTTTTTGTGAGTGTGGAGATGTACAATTAGTTAAGTACTTATATGTTTTGCCATAAATATGAAAGATCGGGTAATATTATAGGTGTAAAGACATAGATAATGTAATTAAATACTGAGATAGTCTTCGAACGCACGCATAAATGGATGCACAGGTGGACATGAGAATAGGGACAAATACGTGGCTAGATATATGTAAGTGCAAATTAACGCATATGTGGGTATGTAGATATTCTGCAGATTGCGTATGCATATGTGTGTATGGGTGTGTGTATGTATGTGTATATGTGTATACGTATGGATATGTAGATATATATGTGTGCGTATGAGTATATATGGATATGCAGATGTCCTTGTGTGTATATGTATATATGTAAGTATAAGTATACATAGAGATAGGTATGGAGACATGTGGATGTGCGTTTTCTCTGCAGGGGTATATGTGTAAAGATGGAAATATACATATATCGTTTCGTGTGAATGTGTGTGTAGGTGTACATAGAAACTCATAGGCATATAAGACGATGTAGGTATGTGGTTACAAATAGGGGTTTAAGGCATGTGTAGATAAGAAAATGTAAAAGAAGAGTCTAATTTTCTGCTAGTCAAACGAATAAATGTCAACCTAACAAGCTATAAGATAAAAGTTTTAGTGGAAAAAGTACTAAATATAAATGGGATTACTCTTTCAATGTTCTGTCTATGGGTTTTTTCCAATCGACTGCTTCATAGAAAATACTCAAAACTCCACCGAATTTCAAATTAATTTCTTCGTAGAGTGTTTTTAAAATTTAGATATTTATCAAACCTTAACCTCCCAAATATGCACGTTAAAGTAACGCGAACTGACAGCGTCTAAGAATTTGAATGAAACCTGTCGTGTAATTTATTGAGGTTGTTGGAACGTCTTCCTTAATGTAGTCCTTATCGCTAACCCCTTAACCACCTTTATCTAGAGAGGAGACGCGTTAGATTTGAGCAACATCCAGCCGACACACTGGGGTTAAAATAGGAAACTAAAATGATACATATGACGCACTCATATCCTCTCTCCCACCTCACTTCCTCACTTCGCTAACTTTGCGTATACTTGATGAGGTCCGTAAAAAAACGTGTGAATTTCTTTCCATTTTTTCATTTCAGCTTTTGGAAGTAAAAAGTCTGATGATCCAGAACCCTGTTAAAAGGGTTATGGTGAAATAGCTTATTACATGGAATCTTAACGTGGTCTGTCTTTTATTCAAACAAAAAAATATATATATATATATATATATATATATATATATATATATATATATATATATATATATATATATATATATATATATACACACACACACACACATATGTATATATATTTATATAAATTAAAATTTAAAATCTAAATAAGTAACATTTCAAACAATTGGGCGTATAAAAAAACGGGTAATAAATAAATAAATAAATACATAGCAAACACATAAAAATACACAATGATACATTTAGAGATAAACATAATAAACGTAATAGTCATTCCATTAAAATGTCATGCCCGATGTTATTGAACCAAGATGGAACTGACATAAGTGACAACATGTTACAAAACGGTGTTCATGTTTTGAAACGTTTCTTATGTCTATATTTAGAAAATATCTCATTACGAAGATTCAGCAGTTCCTCTTGATTCTTATCTTTGATAATGAAGATTTTTTCCGCCATGCACAGATCACACCGATCGCGGAAGTTATTAGGTGTTCTGGCTCTTGATGGGTATCTCCATTTCAAAATTGGGGTTAATACCTTATCCATCAGATCCCAGTAGTGCTTGGATAAGGAAGTTTCACTTCTGAGGCATCTATATCTAAATGAGCGTCTATGGTTGTATAGACGCTGCTTCCAATCACCGGCGGATATACATATGTATCATTTTTTCTCGTTTATATTTTCCTCGGGAAAAACTGTTGCCTCGTATATTACATTTTCATACTTATATTTACCCCCAATTGGACAATGGTCTTTATTCCTACAATTGCAGGTAGGGTTACTAGATTGGGTTTCATTAGTGTGGTAGTTTCTAAGTATTCTGCAATTATGGGAAGATACGATTTTCTCCATATTTCTAATGCATGAGTAACTAATTTTCAGAGTCTTCCTATTGAAACTTTTACGTAGAGGATGTTTACTGTGAAAATGTTTATCAATTAATTTCAGAAAGAAACTTCCTATATCAATGCTAGTGAGTCTGCAATATATATATATATATATATATATATATATATATGTGTGTGTGTGTGTGTGTGTGTGTGTGTGTGAGAGAGAGCGAGAGAGAGAGAAAGAGAAGGAATCATGTATGAGTAATGCAGGTAATCTAGTACTACTAGTAATCGCTGACTAAACGGATTCCCTTACAAAGCATTTCTGTTGAAGGGAGAATCTAGTCATCCAGTAGAATTAAAGGCGTACACCTTAAAGGGCAAGGTAAGATAATCAATTAAATTCAGTTAGTTAGATACATGCGTCAAGTTATCTAATGAGAACAAAGTTATGCCGTAACACCTGCGGCTTGGCAACATATAATAATGGTGACTGTGTGTTCTTAATGTGAGCGCGTTGTTCTTGATTATAAACCAGGATTAGCCCATTGTAAATTTGTTCTGAACTTTACAAATTACATACACAGGAAATCCTTGATAGAAAAGGACACAAATTTAATTTTACATTGATTAATCGTGATATCACTTCGTATTTCGAAAATGTACAAAACAATCCATCACGTGTTTTTATTCAAGAATATATATATATATATATATATATATATATATGTTGTGTCGTGGCACAATTGTAAAAATAAGAAAATCAAGTCGAAGTTGGTTTAAAGAACAAGTGTATTTAACATCACAGATACAAAGGTAGCAAACGGGTACTACTCAACTAGGCAGTTGTAGTATTGTCGCTGCTTACACCGGGTAGGTATTACTGTCACTATATATAGTGAGAACCGGTGTAATTCGCTTGTGTTAGAGGCCGGTGCAACAATATATATATATATATATATATATATATATATATATATATATATATATATATAAAAAAATGATTACTTAACTTTTAAATATCAATTTTACTCCATAGTGCGAGAGAGAGCGTAAATAGTCATCCACAGGCAGTCTGTTTTGATGTATCAGAGCTCTTCAATGAAGCTGGATATCCAATTGCATCAAGCTGGGATCGAAACTGATTTGGCTTAAGTCAGAGACCCTTATGCCTAGACTATCAGCGTACGGCAATGCCAGTTAATTTTAACGCATAATATACGTGTGATATAAAAGCAATACCCGCAGATATAGCATGCAATTCTTACGTAGAAAAAAAGCTTTACAGAAGAAGCAGGCGTTACATTTTCCTTTTTCTCCATAGTGCTCAATCGGCGAACGAATATATATATATATATATATATATATATATATATATATATATATATATATATATAGTATGTGTGTGTGTGCTCTGATAAGTTTTAGCCACCCTTGATTACAGTAATTGTGGCTTCTTTAATAACGTCTGTTCTTTTTTTCAGACAATACGGTGTCAGTATCAAGCTACTCTCATCTATGAACAATAGTTGACTGATATTTTGCAATGAAAGTTCATGGAAGTAAGGAAATGAGTGAATTTCAACAAGAGCAA
The DNA here is from genome assembly GCA_903632075.3 of Acanthosepion pharaonis. NCBI lineage: Eukaryota > Metazoa > Mollusca > Cephalopoda > Sepiida > Sepiidae > Acanthosepion > Acanthosepion pharaonis. The sequence continues at coordinate 1,528,373 of CAHIKZ030002112.1, forward strand.
ATAATAGAATGGCAAGAAATTGCTAGCTTCTTCCAGGTTAATCATCAAACGGTTAATAATAATGTCCAGAAATTTAATTAAGACGGCGTGTGGAACAACTTTCAGGAAGACCAAGCATCGTTTCGGAGCGAACGAAAATGGCGCTGAAGATGGAATAATCTGAAGCCGTCATCAGAGCGTCAAAGTTGTCGCCAACAATATGGAAATGTCGTCATATGTGCTGAGAAATGAACTAGGCTATCAAAGAAGAGTTGCACGAAAAACCCTTGATTACAGAATTTAACAGGAACATTCGTATGGACTGGGCGAGATAATTCGAGAGCAAAGATTATGAATGTTGGCAGTCTGTAATGTAGTCAGATTAAGTAAAATCTGTCAACATTCGACTTCGAGATAGGATTATGTTTCGAGAAGTCAGAATGAGACTTAGAACGCTGAATGTCATCAGGCCACCGTGAAACATGGATGGATAGGAGTAATGGTGTGTGGCGATGTCTAGTTTGGAGTGAAATCTGAGCTGATTTTTGTTGAATAGCGGCCCAAAATATTGTCAAACATTAGTGGAAGGTCTACTCCCACTATTGGAAATTAATCAGATTAAAAAGAATGTCTACTTTTTTCAAGAAAATTGAGCACCATGTCATACGAGTAAATAAGCGAATTTCCTGGAAGGAATCACATAGAATCAAGTCACTGCCATAGTTAGCCGAAACTCCTGACATGAATCCAATAGAGTACTTTTGGGAGCACCTTGACCGAGGATTTCGAGAGCGTGCAACCAAAATCACGTCAGTGGCAACCCTTAAAGGAACATTGCTAAAGGGGGTAGCAAAATATGGCTGAGTCGATTGTTGATAGCTGGATCAAATCCATGAAAAATCGAATACAATCACTGAAACTAGCAAATAAAGGACGTACTCAATACTAGTTTCAAATACTGTTCATTTAGGTTGAGAGGAAATACGTAATTAAAATTTGCAAATTGCAAGTACTGTGTTTCTCCTGGCAAATAATTTTTCTTAGGCGCCACTCTATATCACTCTATATCACTCTATATCACTCTATATCATTCTATATCATTTTAATTTGACGAAAATGAAACATACAATGTGTGGCTACATCTTTTTAAGAATCAACGTCAACTGTTTGTCTTCACGAAGGAAAGAATCATATTTGAGAAGTTTTATGTTATCATTGGTGCCGTTAATTTTATTTTGTGGGTCAGGTGTCACAAGGCAAAGATTACACAGCCTTATTAGATTCGATGCTTTGTAAATAATACTGGAGGAGAATTGCCAGTTTTGCATATAAGACTTCTGAAACTTGAGATTTACTAGTTTAGAAAAATGACTTTTTTTCATAGTTTTCATTAAACAAATAACACAGCCCTAATCTATTTAATCTAATTTTTCTAGATCATTAAATTATCTAGATCAGTAAAACAATGTTTGCGTGTGTGTGTGAATTCAGTGTTGCTTGAAAGTTATTTTTTGCAAAAATATTGAATATATTAAAATTTTCGTAAACGTTGACATCGCAAAAAGTGTTTTGTCCAGAAATGGTTGATTAGTAAGATACGGAGAATGAGAAAACATTAGCATAAATTTATAGCATATATAGGATGTTACGTCTTCAAATATCTATCCCTACAGGTATCTATATTTTCGAAGCTACAAAGTAAAATCTTGCCTGGATTCTTAGAAATCATATATACAAGGAGAACTATGAAAATCAAAACCACGCATTTCAATTATTTTTTTTCTCACAGAAAAATCAATAATTTAAATATGAAATTATTTTATTTTTAAATACGATTCTTTAATATAAAAGGATTGTTTCGTTTATCTTCATGAGAAAATAGAATAGTTCGGAGATATCTGTTTAAATTGTACTGTAGAGCTGAAGAAATAAAGCACATACCCATAAAATAATTTTGTTTAATTTTTGGGAGGACCTTTTAAATCTTCGATAATGTAATTTCAGTTACAGTCTCTTTGATGATTAAGAACTCTAATGCAGTTATCACTAATTACATCGTGTATTTAATATATTACATCTGCTGTAATGGAAGAATATTTTCCTTGGAGCCCGAACTTCATGAATCTAAGCGTGGTACAAAAATTGTCATCTAGATGTCACCTGCTTACATTTGAAATAGCTAAATTCAAATGGCTCTTTCTACTTCGAAAGCTTCTTTTTGCGCCCATCGCTCCTGTAAAAATCCTTTCCGTTTACTTGCTTTCCAGATAACAACAATCTTTCAAAATTTAAAAGCAACGTCAATCGCCATCTTCTATCTTTTTCAATCCCATTCAACATTTTTCCTTTTCTCAATCGCCACTATACTCAGTCTTTTCTCTCACTTTCCCCCTACATACTAGTGGCATTTTCACCGTCCTTCGAGTGATTTTTTTTAAGTGAATAGACGACTTTCTACACTAAACGTGCTTAACATCGTTAATTTCAGCATTCATAAAATACACGTTTTCCCTCAGATTGTACACACATATAATAATTTGTGGTCATGAACACGCTCATTTACACAACAGAAGTGTAGAGGAACTCCCTGAAGATTTGTTCTTGAGCATAAAGAAAAACAAATCGAAATTTCTTTTTTTTTTTTTACCACCGACACAGGCATCAAATGACATTGTGAATTCAAACTTTAGAAAACGGCGATTCCATCAGCAAGCTTGACGCTTATATGCCTAACAATAACAAAAACAAAAGAAATAAATGAAAACGCCAAGAACAGACGAAAGTATCGTTTATGGCATTTTCTTTTCAGATAATAAGCATTTTGCCAGATCCTATTTATCTTTGTTCCCACCCACTTTCCCAAACGCTATTTCTTTTATACCGCCATAAACTTTATCTCTACTTAGAAATCAGACGAAGGTTTCACTTGAAAACTGATGTTTTCATTAAGTGCTAACCGATCTTGCCTCATACGCAGCCTGTTTTCAACTAATATTTATATTTTGGAAGATAATATTGCATTTTGAAAGATCAAGTACACGTCTTTATTCATTTTCCATGAACACAAATTTAAATAATAATGAGTCGTTTCACTTTTCTTTGTCTCTCCTATGTAAAGATAAACTAGATTCTTTAGTTATCAAATATGCACGGTGGTAGGAGGAGGAGTCTCGTTTTTTGTAATTTACAAATACATATTACTAAGAGAATGTTTTGCAATTTACAAATACATATTACTAAGAGAAAAAAACAAGAACAACATCTATTATATACCTGAAGATGTCTGTAGGAACAGACGAAACCTTGTGTAAAAATAACAACTAATACGGCAGAAATTTATATGAACAAGGATCAATTCATTCATAACGGATCTGAGGTTTTTGTGTAATATTTGAATTGTTTGCGAGATGGATGTCTCGCCATTTAAAATCATTAACCTTTGCATTAGTTTTGTGTGAATAATTCATGTATTTGTAAATTGATTGCACGTTTATTGTAATTTAAATATCTGATCCATGTGCGACTTTTGGTTAATAAGTGCGACATTACTGTAATTATTGAACAATATAGTTCATGCCACTTTGACAGTAAAATTTACCAGTAAAATAATTTGTTCATTACCATATTTGGTATAAACGCAAACATATTAAAAAAAGAAAAAATTCAAAATCAAACTTAGCGTTGCTTTGGCGCGTTCAAAAACCAATATCTCATTTTCAATAGCATTTCGGATACAATACACATATATTTTCGATGTCCTCTTATTACTAAGAGATAAAAACAAGAACAACATCTATTATATACCTGAAGATGTCTGTAGGAACAGACGAAAGCTTGTGTAAAAATAACAACTAATACGGCAGAAATTTATATGAACAAGGATCAATTCATTCATAACGGATCTGAGGTTTTTGTGTAATATTTGAATTGTTTGCGAGATGGATGTCTCGCCATTTAAAATCATTAACCTTTGCATTAGTTTTGTGTGAATAATTCATGTATTTGTAAATTGATTGCACGTTTATTGTAATATATATATATATATATATAATAGCTGGCGACTCGTATTCGAGGATACCCGTCTATTAAAGTGGGTATTGCCTGAGGCACATTTGTGCTTGCTCACTACCCAGAGAGCCAACCTGTGGTTTATAATGGAATGCTGGGCATATAGTTTTTGGGAGCGAGCGTGTTATATAGTGTGGTCAACAATCTGAACAAGAGCAATACACTCAGACCTGCTGTCCCGATGAATCGCAACTTCTTGCTAGCACAGCTATCAACGGACCCCAAAGGATGCGGCTACCCAATTTTACTCACAAGGCTTTGGTAAAACCTGGTTTGGTTTTCATGAACTTTCCAAAGTTGCCGCACGGCGGGATCATCCACATCCAGAGTAAAACATCAACCGTGGTGAGATTCGAACCCAGGTTTCATCGACCGAAAGCGAAGGTTATCTTACTCGCCCATATATATATATATATATATATATATATATATATATATATATATATATATATATATATATATATATATATATATATATATATTCAAACATATTCATACGTTTCAGTTATACAAGGAAACATGCTTGAATGAATATATGATGCATACACACACACACACACACATATATATATATATATATATATATATATATATATATATATATATATATATATATATATATATATATACTGATAGAGTGTATCGGTAGATGAGTCAAAATGAATACAAAGAGACAAGAGGGAAAAAACTATTCATAGCCCACGCGTTTCGTACTCTGAGTCACATTATCAAGCTAAATTAGGATTTATCTGGTGCTCGTGTTTTATACGTTTCAACCACCTGATGAATATTAAATAATGTTCTCAAATGTATAAGCCATAACAAAGCGATTACATCATCGCCATTCTTTATGAACACGTGTAACAACGAAACGCGTCGGCTAAGAATTGCTTTTACCTTGTCTCTGTATATTCGTGTATATATATATATATATATATATATATATATATATATATATATATATGTATATCAGCACTTAGAGACAGTCTCAATGCTATAAGCAATCGCCAGGCCTACGATTGCATTTAGCATGAAACAGACTGTCGCCTCTAAGTGTTGACTTTATGTTCACTTTTATATTTACACACACTCTATCTCTGATATTGAGCACTTTTATCCCATAAATATAGGCCCTCCCATCGACTTTGATTCATTACTTTTATATATATATATATATATATATATATATATATATATATATATATATATATGTGTGTGTGTGTGTGTGTGTGTGTGTGTGTCTGTCTGTGTATTAATCTCTTAATTTGAAATCATATTTTTAATTTTTATTTTAAACTTAATTCCTGCAGTTCGCATGTATAATATTTCGAAGCAAATATATTTTGTTCTCCTTCAGTGTATTTCTTCTTTTAAGCCCCTTTACCTCTTCGTGACTTCATTGATTTACTTGGGTGAAATTATTAAAATTTCAAAAAAAAAACAAAAAAAACAGTCCTATACGACTCACTACATTTGATTATGACTCATTTTGCTATATTATATGTTATACCTCCTTCTCCAATTTCTCCATTTAAAATTAAATTTACACTTTAAAACAACGGAACTGAACATAATTCATAGGTAAAGACACCACATTCCCACCCACGATATTTATTGATATATATATATATACGATATTTATATATATATATATATATATATATATATATATATATATATATATATATGCTGTCGTTTCAATGCCATTGATCCACAGTTGAAAATGTCAGGCGATTTACACTTAATTTAATAATAATTCATTTTAGACTAGTACGTTATAATCTTAATTACATATGATTCTTATACCGTCTTAATCATGTTCTTTGTTTCAATCAATGAAACCCTAAATTGAATTATATTTATGTATTTAGAAATAGGTAATTATGTTTATTGGTCATAGATCACATTTCAGACCCAAGCAATTCAGTTTGGTAATGAATTGTGTACGAGTCGGGAGTTCGATACTAACATATCACTGGTTAATCAAAACCTAATCTTTGCATTTATTAGTCTTGTTCCGGATTATTTTTTTGCTACATGACTAATCAAATTCATATTGCCTTGACTATAGAAATCTTTGCTTTGATCTCATGCATATACTATGAATAAGGAGCATTACTTGGTTAACAATAAACAAAACAATGTTCGGTTCATTGATTTTAATTGCGAATCCCGAGTGTATAAATGTCATTGTTAGACACAATAAGTAAATAGTTATCTTCAAGTCCTTTCAAGACGATAGTGATATTGCTAAACTTCACTTTCAATACCCCTTCAAGTTCTATGCACGTACATAGTATTTTTATTGAGTAAAGACGGATTTACCATTGATAATGGTCCTAAGGTTCGAAATTCAATGTTTTTCTCCTGCTGGTCTTGAATCAAATTTAAAAAGTCCAATATGCACTACAAAGAACTGTTTTGACTTGAATTAGTTCCCGGATTCAATTTTTAGCAAAATAAAAAAAAAGTTAATCTCCCTCATTATCTCTTTATCGTTATCTCTTTTTCGTATTCGATCTGAATTTTTTAAAATCTTTATTAAATATAGAATCATGCGTATGAAATATTACGTATATAATATGCTGTAGAGTAACGAATGTTAACAGAAATATGGGAAAGCAAGAAAGTTGGCAAGTGAATTCTGATTATTTAAACGATAGTTTATTATGTTTTAATTTCAAACGGATGATTTATTTGAAATAAAAGTTATAAGTTTTTTGAAAAATCGTATTCCTTTCATTATGTCCGTTATTGTATTTCATATTTAGATAATGAAAATGATAATAAAAGCAAAAATCTGTGGACAGGATAGTCGCTTGATTTGGATCGTTATCTCACTAGCGATAAGAGAGACTAACGATTTTCTTCGCTAAAAATGGAATCCGGGAACAGATTTCAAATATTGGCCGAGGCAGTTTTTGCGTTAAAATTGACAAAAACACACGAAAAAGTCATTTAGCTATTTTTGTATTGCAGACCAGTTATTACTTAAATACAAATGCTGATTGGGCCATTTAGTCTTGATTCAAGATAAGCATGAGAAAAATGCTGAATTCAAAACCATAGATGATAATTGTTTATATAACATGGTATATAGTTTTTACAATTCATTATATAACTGCTTTACAGTTTTCTCTGTTTAATAAACACATACAAACACACCCAAAATTGTAGCTGAAGTGAAAAAGAAAACAATAATCATAATTGAATTTTCTTTATTTTTCATTGACTGACACAAACTTATACCACTTATATGTTTAGGTGTAGTTACTTCGATATTAATAAAGAAAATATTTCTAGCCGAAACCAAAAACGGTTCCAATAATTTTCCAGTGAAATTTATAATTTTATTTTATGTATTATATCTGAGGAAGATTCGACAGAGTATCGAATCTTCTACATTCAGAATTAAGAATAAAAAGACAATGTAGAAATATCGCTAACAGTTGATGTGAAATTTGTTTTATGTAGAAACGTGTGTGTCATATTAATTGCAAGGTTCTGCCCATCGCATTTATATATTTGATTATGAAATAAAAATAAATTCTATTAAAGATTAAATCAAGATATCATAATACATATTCCTTCATTTACATATATTTATATGCAGATTATTGCCGAAATCTTTGTCATGTTATCACAACATTTCATCTGTTTAGCCCTTCGGTTGTCATCTGGTGTATGTCAAGCTGAATAACCTACATGTAATTACGAACTGAACAGATTATTTATTCTTCTCCGTCATTATTACATGTTCTATCTCATGTCGAGAGATGTTTCAGAAAGCTTTTGTACTTCTTAGTACTTCTTATTTAGTACTTCTTAGTTATCAGTACAGTACCGAACCAGCGATTGACTTATAATTATCGACACACCAATGCTTTAATCGATTCGACTACTTACCGATATTGGTACTAAAAGAACCGTTTTATTGGATATAGATGCTCGCAATAATATCGCGTACACCGATGGCGCTGCAGTCCAATGAGCGATAACATATTGCAAGGCTAATAGGAAGCAAAATGACACGTGTTACACGACGAAATGGTTAAGTTGGTGGGTGTTATTGTCTAATGCTTTGGTGATATATCAACATTGATAGTTCAAGAAATCCGATTAATCACGTTGGTAAATTTCAGATTACTAAATACATGCCGTTGATGAATGGGCGCCTATGACAGACATGAATGAAGGTGGATTTATCCAGCATTACACAGCTACATGTCAAAATTCACGTGCAACAAAACAGAGTCTGACTAATGAATGTATCAGCAGATTGAATGATTAATCTTTTTGTCGTAAAAAAATGTCCAGGCAATTGCGAAGAGTTGTGAGAGATAGGTCACAGAGTATGTCATCTTGTCCACTATAAGATGAAGAAGGATTTATAAACTTTATTTCGCAGGTTCAAAGAATAAATTATTCAATCTAAAGGATAATCTGTATATTTAGAATCTATGTTCATTTTACAAATGAATATCTTGTTATACTCATTCAAGTAATTATTATGGTTTAAAATTTTTAGTCTGGATTATTGAAAATCATAGGAAAATGATTTGTATCCTTTTTTGCAACAGTCGTCCATTTTCCGCTAAAATTAAGAAATATCACAAAAAATATATATTTAGATTCAGTTATAGACTTGCATTGATTAGGGATAAAGTATAATTTATAGTTAACAAGATGCGAAAAAAGTTTCTACAGGAAATATTAGAATTTCATAATAATTTTAAAAACGTTATATTAAGTTATTGATTTCTGACAGTTTAATACACACACACACACATATATATATATATATATTTTATATATATATATATATATATATATATGTGTGTGTGTATATATATATATATATATATATATATATATATATATATATATATATATATAAGTTATAAAAACTTGGTAATCCGGGAAGGCCAAGACCGACGTTGCATTTCAAAACTCCCATCGATTGTGGAAATAATCAATTTATCATGCTTCTACGGCAATTTTCATGTAGTTTGCGGCCATTTTGCACTGGCCAGATTGAGAGCTTGTAGCTGGCTGCCACGAATAGTCAGGAAGATTCTATTGGCCAGCGTGTGAGACAAAAGCTGACTGACACGAATGTTAAGTAGCATGCAAGCATGCCAAAAAATCGATAGCTGCATTCGTCACAAGTGAGAAAAATTTAAATCTGAATGACATTTTTCTCTAGTTGGCTCATTCGCTTGGTTAAACTCAACGTTGATTCTGATTCCGCATAACTGGGTTGGGTGTGAAAAAGTATTTGTTGATAACATTCTTTATTTCATTCGGTTTTCCAGTTACGAGTCCTTTTTTTTTAAAGCTGATCGTTTTGTGTTCATTTTGTTTAGTTCTTTTTTCGTAACAGATTTAATGTTTAGTATAGAGCTTAGAAAAAAATCGCAGTGTGAGATAGGCAAGAAGTAAGGCATGTAGCAACGTCAGCACGGCAAGGGCACTTCTTTAAAGGCAAGGAAGGGCAAAAATAGATTTAGTCTAGTGATAGCGATTGCTGTATGATTTTTGAATCAAGCACAGGCCATGCTAGTATATATATATATATATATATATATATATATATATATATATATATATATATATATATATATATATATATACAGAATATACAGACATATTTACAGACATATATATATATATATATATATATATATATATATATATATATTAAATTAAATGTTAAATTTTTTGAAATTGTCTTTAGCTGTTTAGTGTTGAATATGTAATCTTGCAAAACAACTCTCATAGGATATATCGGGGACAAGCGAGACAGTGGAAGAAAGTGTGTCACCTACCCGAGAAGATTGTAAGGAAGGATGGCGGAAAATTAGAAACGCTAGTAAGAGCCACGAGCGATAGGAATATGTAGAAACACGTCCTGACACATAGAAAGAAATAATAATAATAATAATGAAAAGAAGTGGAGCAGTATGAGATAAAATTATATATCAGAACGGCTGAATATGTGTAGGCATGTTAAAAAGCACTTATTATGTCATCTGCCACCAGACAGAAATTTTTCGTTCTTTCTTCACCTATGTTTGTGTGTTTAATACTACTAATATTACTAATAGTACTACTCGTAATAATAATTACAATCATAATAATAAATTTACATGTCATCTCCACCCTTATTTCAACTGTGTGTTTCATTCAGGTGCCATCTGTAGTAGTAATTAGGTTGTGTAATTCAGCAATGTGTCGCTTAATGATCTCGCTGAAATTTGGTAGTGATTTCTTTCGTTAGTGGTGTTTTCTTCATTCGGATTAATCGAAAATGTATGCTTAAAGCTCTGTTAACCAACATAGTCTAGCAAACATTTAATCTAGCTGTTTTAGTATCAGGTCATCCCATGAGTTCTGTCCGAATTTTTGTTAAAATGAACGAAATTTAAAGAGTATTTTCTAATGCCTAATAGAGCTGAACATTATTTTTATGTTTAGATGAATTTAAACTGATCAAATTTTATTTCAGAGAACAATAAAATAAAATTTTGTATGATTAAAACCCTGCTAACATGAAAGTACCCAAGAATCAGAAAGGAAACTCAGCAGTCGAAGCGGCTAGAAACATTCACTCAGTTTATGGAGAGGAATGTGTGAATGAAAGAACTTGCAGAAGATGGTTTGCAAAATTCAGAGGTGGAGATTTCACCCTTGAAGATGACGATCGAACCGGACGTCCAGTTGAGTTTGATGAAAAGCTTCTTGAAACAGCCCTTGAAGAAAATGCGTTTTCTCAGTTGAGGAATTGGCAGTGGTTCTCGGTTCAAACCATAAAACTCTTCATCGTCATATTCAACAACTTGGAAAAGTTCCTAAATTTGGAAAATGGGTGCCTAATTAATTGTCTGAAAACAACCTCAAATCTCGAGTTGGCATCTGCTCTTCTCTCCATTCTCGTCAACTTGTTTCACCTTTTTTTGGATAGACTTGTGAGGCGACGAAAAATGGATCTTTTATCGAAATGTTAAGCGTCGTAGACAGTGGCTTGGCAAAGGGAAGGACTCCAGCCACAGCCGAGAAGGGAATTTCATGGGCAAAGGTTCTTATTTCAATCTGGTGGGATCGCCAAAGAATAATCCACTTTGAATCCTTACCACCTAATGCAACAATTAATGATCAAATATACTGTCAGCAATTAGAGCGTTAGAACCAAGCTTTGAGGGGAAAAAAGACCTGCTCTAGTGAATCGAAAAGGGGTGGTGTTTTGTCAGGACAATGCGCGACCCCACACAGCAAGAATCACGTCACAAAAGATCAAAGAACTTGTTTTGGAGAAAATTCCTCATCCACCTTATTCTCCCGATCTTCCTCCTTCAAACTACCATTTGTTTCGTAGCTTACAGAATCATTTGGAAGAAACAGCATTTGTAACACAGGAAGAGATTAAAACTGACATTAGTGAGTTCTTCGAATCAAAGCCAAAAGAATTTTACAGTAATGGAATTAGTAAGCTTGTTAATAGATGGAAGGAAGTCATAGATAATCAGGGAAAATACATTGTCGATTGAATCTGTAATTAAATGTAACATTTGGTCACTTGTTTTCTTTATTAAAAATTCGGACAGAACTTATGGGATGACCTGATATATTAAATTCGCTTAACACTGACGAATTTGCAGTTGAAACAAATTAAGCTGAGGAAATCTCTAGATATATTTGGTATTCTTGTTGGTATATGTATTCGAACTAAATCTAGAACAATCCAAATAATGGTTTTTCAAGGCATTAAGCAACTTTTTGTTTCGGGGTAGATTTGCAGTCTATCTTTACATTTTTATCCTCTTTAGTATTCTATAGGATTGAAATATGTTTAACAGATATCTGCTAAACTATTTTACTTATATTAATTAGAATTTATATAATCATCCCTACTGTAAAATCTCCCCAAATCTTTTTCCATTAATCCTTTACAACCTTTGATCTATTTATTTAAAAGTTGTTTTTAAATACATTTTTATTGCTCTTTTGAATTTAAATTAATATTTCATTCTTCATATAACGCCAAATTAATGTCATAATGTTAATATTTGGGTTTAATTTCAAAATGCTTCTTCCGTATAAGACACATGTTTTCTACCCTCTCCTGACCCCTGCCTCATGCCTTTCGTCTGACTGAAACATTGTAATGGGTACATTTTTTATTAGTTTTTCGATTGGTGTTTTTCTTTTTCTTTTAGATTTCACAGTTAAATTTCTATTTCTGACACGAACTCTGTCCACACTGGAGTTAATAAGACAAACGACTGATATCTTCGTCTGCTGAAATAGACTTTTCCCCATATGATTTTGTATTTTATTCTTTATTAATTTTTCTTTCTGTAATAGTGAACACATTGGACCCTTTTTCTGGATAACTTTTAGTAATTTATATTACTGTGATCCATTTGGATTATATAACAACGGATTTGTTACTTTTAGCATAAATAATGCGCACACACACAGACACACACATATCAATATCTATTAAAAATGTCTTAAAATGTAATAAAAAAATGTCTTAAAAATACCTGTCGGACTTTGTCCATTTCATAATGTACGACGTTATTTGTATAAATTTGGATAACATTGAGCTAATATGAATAAATGAGAGAAAATCATGGAGTGTTGTGTTTAAAAATAGTGAAATCGGCCTTTATAACCGAACGATCCACTGTAGCCCAAGTCCCATCAGGCTATATGATGGTTCCGTATAGGATACAGGTGCGATTCCTGTCGGAGGACCCATATTTTCTATGAAAATCTCTCGGACATTCAGGCCGGTAAATGTTCTTTTATACTGTTTATTATAAACAGAGCATATACTTAAATATTTGTGTCTACAAAAAGAACGTATAAACATAAAAACATGTCTTTAAATATATATATATATATATATATATATATATATATATATTAAAGCAAAGCAGCTTTCAAGAGATATAAGCACACACTTAATCTTTTAGCGCCAAGTTTTAAATATATGTTCGCTGTGACATTGACATATTGAGTACTATGATATATAATCAAAGACCAATATACTTATACTAATACTTTTCTTTATAATATACTTAAGAAACTGTATACTTTATGTAATATTAGTTCCATCATTTCAGCTGTTTCTGACAAATCGAAAAGGGAACAGCTACATAAAAAGGAAAATAGAAAAATCAATTAATCATATGATTATATTTTGAATATTCAATTTTTGTTGTCATATTTCTCCACTAAAACAACTCTTGTCCATTTTTGTGCCTGTCTGCGTCTATAACACTTTTCTCTTCCGTTTATTTATCTTCTAATATTATTTTTTATTAATCAACTTAAAGATCCTGCAAATTAAAAAAAGCAGATCACAGACATGATGGAGCCAGAAGAACAAGAGACAACAACATTTTCAAACTTGTACGGATGAAGAAGTTGAAAAAGCCTGAGCAGGTTTAAGAAAACATTCAAATGAAAGTTAAACATTTCAAAAAGTCAAAAGCTGTCGGAATTACAGGATTAAAAATTTTGAATTTAAACATATCAGCATGGAGACAAAAAGACCTGCTGCCATGAAGAGGCAAACGAAAGATGATATCTAAAATCCATTAGGTCTGCCCACCAGGGGAAATGAAAAAATCTTTTCTTGTACTATAATTAGCTGTATCAGTTATATTGCAGTTATTTTTTGAATTCTGCTTCTAGGTGTGCGAAGAGAAGAATGAAATACACGGAATAGAATCAATAAACTTACGTTAAAATAAAGATTTTTTTTTGCTTTTGATATCTTTAGTTATTTGTTCAATAGCTATGAGAATCAAGTTATTTTATTATTTTTATGTAAGAATTCATTCGCAGAGGTCATTTAGCCGAGTGATGATTGTTCGAATCAAATAAAATCTAATATAATTCTTCTAAAATATCATTTTTATGTCTGAAAACTGAGATATAACATTAAAATATATAGCTAAGATAGTCCTTTCTTATATACTTTACTTCCTTCACTAGAAGAATCGACTGTTTAGAACACATGTGGAGAAGCTTCATTATACTTATCTATCTATCTATCTATCTATATATATATATATATATATATATATATATATATATATATATATATATATATATATATATATATATATATAAAAGTGAACACTAGTCCACATAGAGGCAACATGCTGTTTCATGCTAGACGTGGCCTGATGATTGTGTATAGCATGAAACTACCTCTCGCCTCTAAGTGTTGAATTTAATGTTCAGTTTTATAGTTACACAGGCTCTATCTCTGATATTGAGCACTTTATCCCATAATTATAGCGTATATTTCTTCATATATAGATAGATATCAGTAATGAAAGTTTGCTAATCCGTATGGATAATCCATCCGAAGGAAGGTGTAATCCAGAGAACTCAATGTCAAATCAGAGGAATTATTGACTCTATTTAAATAGGAGATATTAAAACTGATCCACAAAGAATATCCAATATATTAATTACAGAGCATCTATAAATAAATTAGAATTATTAAATTCAATAATCAAAGTGTATTACTGAATGAAAGGAATGAGTTAGTTTCCAAATGTCGTTACTGAAGTAGGTTCATAGTGAACTGGAATATTTTCAATATTGCTTAATCTGTTACCACCTAACACTTATATATGGTATGTCTGTTATTTTCTATTTATTTATGATCGTGTTTGGAAGGTAAAAACATATATTCACATCACTTTAGATAAACATATATAAAAATGTACATATTAAGTTGAAAAGAAACCGCTCGGATGAATAAAACATTTGACAAGTCTTAACGATTTGCTAAATGAAATTTTGCTCAGGCGTGGTTAACGTTACTATGCAGTAAGATGAGCTATGATTATCTGCATTTTAGATGGGAAAATTTTCCCAGCCCCGAGGATTCTAACCCTGCGGCAGCACCTTCACCATCTTAATAGGATACTGGGTCAGTGTTAATATCTATGCCAGCCGGGGCAAGGCATAAAGTAATTTTTGCCCTTGTCCCATGTGCATAATTAAGTGTATGACGCTCATCACCTCAAAATGAATTTATGACATCCAAACTTGGTAGGAAGGCAGGGTAAATATAGTTCTACATTTTATATTCCGAAAAGAATACCTAAAATCTGTAATCGCGGTACCTTGTTAGTCTGCTTTAATGAAACTTCTAGAAAAGCGTTATACATATATAGAATCTGCGACTGACGCCAATTCAGACGGGTTTCGAACCTAACTAGATACAACCGGACGTATAGCGACACTGAAGAGCTGTGATACATCGAAGCAGTATGTTTGTGGATGAGAATATATATATATATATATATATATATATATATATATATATATATATATATATATATAAGAGAGAGAGAGAGAGAGAGAAAGAGAGAGAGAGAGTGAACGAGAGAAAAGTGAGAGTCTGTGTATCTTTGAAAATATAAGCGCTTATACGTTTGTATCCTGTCATACGTTAATTATCTTCTTCTCTTCTTTTCCCTATTTTACCTGTTTACCTCTGTCCGTCGAGGCACCATTTCCGACTCTCAGTAAAAAGTCGATAGTTTCCACTGGAATCAACTTGCCTACAGAAACGAAACACTGTCCAGCATTAATGATTAAGCTGCTTCAGCGACGCATTCCATACAAAGTTCATCTTGTGCAGTAATTCGCAATATGAGAGGAAAGATATTGAGTCTATTATTGAATCCGCTTAACAATAGCTCGTCATGTTTGTGGCTTTGGGGTTGCGGGGATGGTGTTCTCTGATTGTACGGGTTGGGAAACGTGCCAGCGCCTATGAGTCAGTGCCTACAACTTGGACGCATCCCTCTCTATATATTACAAAGAGGATAAGTGAATGAACGAACACCGGGGGACACGACGCCATGTGTATGTCTTTCTCAGTTAAAAAGCTGACAAGAAAATCCAATGAATGTATCAATGAATATCTTCACACATTTTTACGAGCATAAATCAATAGTTATGTTGATATAACAAGCCATATTTACTTGAAATTTTGTGTTGTGTCTTACACCTTCTGGGGTAAATAATGGACATGTAATTTGAAATTCTAGAGCTGTATTTTTTTTTAAATATGAATTCGAAACGGTAATGTTGTATCTGCAGAAAATATTTATGCAAACGACACTATCAATTCGAATAACATATATAAAGTCCGAAATTTGTTAGCGATACTCTCAAAGTTTAGCACATTTAAAATATTTAATGATAACAAGTTAATATGGGAAGTTTTTGTACATGTTTAAAGAAGCACTTATGATCGACATATTAAGATTCAACAGAATTGACTCAGCTGAAGATATAAATACTAACGGTGTTATGTAATGATATTTAAGATGAGAATACATAACAAATGTGCTGAATCAACGAAAAAATCTCATCTTGCTTACGAGACAGATTCTTTAGAAAAAAAGAAATTGTCGATGATATTTCGAAAGTTTTTTTTTAAATTCTGACTAAATAAATTCATCGTGATATAGAGTTGAATAAATATGTCTTTTTTTTCTGATTTATCTAAAAGTAGCAGTTGCACCATTTACCAAATGATTTAAATCATGAACTCAAGTGATTAGTCGGAAAAACACTGACTAAAAAACATAGAAATATTGGCAAAAGTAGGGAAAATATTTTCACATGATGACACAGAATTAAAATATAATGCATGACTAAATCTCTTCACTTCCCTGAAATCTCAGTTGCTATTTGTGACCGGTGATGAAAATGAAAGTTTTCTTACTAAAAGACTATTTCTACATAAAAAAAGCCGTAGTAAATAATTTGTTGGATTGCATTGGTGTGGATTGTCAGCCAATATTGTGATGAATTGAAACATCTCTTGTCAGCTGCTGTAGTTTTGAAACTCTGTTTTGCAGGAGAGGGTAGGAGTGATAAATTGAAAATAGGTTGTTAGAAATAATGTAAACATATATCGGAAGTTCTTGAGTTCTTGAAGAGAAGCAACTATAGTCGTTTGGTTCATCAGAATTGTCTGTTCTGATTAACACCATCTTATGAAATAAAAAAAAAGAAATCTTGACGTAATTCCTAAAATACTAGAAGGGAGGAAATATATCCATATTATTTTCCGTTTTTCCAGAAGAATTTGTATTAAGAATCTTCTCTCCCTCAAACTGCAAATAAGGTCAACTCCACGTATTCTCAATTTGGTTTTATAGGCATTGAAGAAATGAGGCTGAGCAATCAACTGCCTAAGATATTGATACTGAAGCGGGCGGTGTTATAAAGCAAAACGACCATTTATATATTACGAATTTGTATTAATAATATGAATTTCAAGAATTGTATGAGGACGCTTAATGAGCATGTTGGTATCTCACAAAAAATAAAATGATTATACCCTAAATATTCGCATTAAACTTGAGATGACATAATAAGTTAACAATTAAAGTAAATTTAAAATGAGACGAAGATAGTAAACACATTTAGGTGAAGGAAATTGCAATGTCCACACCGAAAGAATATATTTATTGTTTTATAATTCCGTTCTGAAATAGTAATATTTGAATCTTTAAATACTTTATCACATTTTATTCATCATAATGCTAAAGGATCACTTTCAACTTCTGTTAATTCAATTGCTTGATACGTTCGATAATTTTCTGTCTTTAGATTAGATAGAAGTCAGCAAAGTGTAAATCAAATTCTTGCATTGTTTGAATAATATATGAATAATTTTTTTTTAAATAGAGCTAATCTAATTTGTGGTAAACAATCTGAATATTCGACAAAGAGAAAACAAGAAAAGAAAACTTTGGGAAAACCATGTGATGATGCTTTAGAATGTAACATGGAATAAACTTTAAATTTGAAACCGACCAAGTGTAAAGATTATTTATCTAACATGAAACGTATAAATTTAATAAATATCCAATTGCATACTTAAACTTAATACAAAGAAAAGATGAATAAATATTGTAGAGATCAAAAGGGTGAAGAAGTGGGTGTGTAATAAAGAGAAAAGAAGAGAGTGCTACAGAAAAAAAAAACATATGAAACAAAATGTCAAATAGGAAAATGAAGGAGACGAAAAAAGATGGAAAGAAAAACGTAACCGGGTTATGACGAAGAGAGGAAGAACAGAGGCAGCTGCAAAAGCCATCAACTAAATGTAGACGGGAAACAAAAGACATATGATGGAAAATAAAGATATAGAAAGAGAGCTTGTTAATCAAAGACAGGAATAATGAGAATAGGATGGAGGAAAAAAGATGTAGGTGAAGATAAAACGAAAGCGGAAATACGCAGTTTTAGATTGATACAAAATATATGTAGAATTGAAGGAAAGATAAAATAAAAATCAGAATTAAACCCAAGATGAAATATTCAGAGCTAAATGAATAGGAATAAACTAACAAAACATCTCCCAAAAAAGATGATAGAAAATAAAGACATTGTCGATTCTGTGAAGAAAAAACAACAAAAAACGATAATGATTAAGAAAATTTGAATTTGCTCTGAAATAACGAGAATGACATTGTATCAATAAAAAAAACGACAAGACAAAAATATCAAAACGACTACGAGTAAAATCAAAATAAAATACACATTATATGAAACAGTACAAAAATGGCAAAAGCATGGATATGTTGAGGAACACAACAATAAAGGAAAAGGGGGAAATAAAACATGGCAATGATAGTTTAAAATACAGATATTATGTATAAATTATAATCTTGGACTTGGCCAACATGAGGCCTTGAAAAGCGAAATTGCATCATTTATTGTTTCATCTCTCACTGCGAAATAATGATCAATTACAATGAGACATAAATATATAAATCTTAAATAAAATGTAAATGTATCAAATGTGAATACCAGGCATTAAGCAGTAAACTCAACGATGAAGGAATCTAAAGAAGATACTTCTAAAACTATAAAAGAAGAATAAGAAGAAAAAGTAAGGAATAATAATTGATTAATAATAATAATTAATTAAATAAATAACGAAATGCGTTTGCTGCATCTTCAAAAATCTGTATATAGTTAAGTGTTTTGGTGACACCTAAAACATTGTACAGGCCATAGTTCTGTTTGGAATATGATATGTAACGTGTTTTTTAATCTGGCTATGTCATGTGTTGTTTTCCCTTGTCTCTCTTTCCCTCTATTCGTAGAACTGTTTCCAGATAGAAAACAAATTTATAGAAAAATTCGTAAAATCGAGAAAAAAAGGAAGAACCCAGAAAATAATATTAGTAAAATCTGAATGATTAGGTGACACATTGATATTATTCACAGATATTTTGTCATTTGAGTGAGAAAAAAGACATACGAAATACTGTGGGAAAAGTCAATCTACAATAATGACAGTTGTAAAATCATCAGTGAAAAATGTTGTTTGAAATAATGAGATCAGATACCCTAATGACTCCACGAGTAGTTCAGAAAAGTATTTTAACTTTTTCTCAATTTTTATCCCTTCATAAGCCTATTTTGTTCTCAGGTATATGATATATTTAGTAAACAAAAGAATATTTGATTCCATACATATAAAAACGAGAAAAGCAAATCCTCTTTACAAGTCCACCATTTTCTATAATTTTAAAAAAGAATTTACAGATACTATTTCCTACCAATTCAATTTCTGAACTGTTTCGCATTTTTCATTGCAAACATGGTGGGGGGGTAATTGTATTATTTTGTTCTTTTCTTATATGCTATAATTATTTTTAGGTATTCACTGCAATACATTTCAAAATTTTGAAGCTATCCGCGGAATTAGCACTGGATGAACTTACAGCAGAATCAAAGCTTCCCATGCAAAAAACGAGAAAGATTTATCAAATTTGTACCTTGAAAAACTTGCCCAAAATTTGTGCTGCAGTATTCAAGGCTAAGGAGGATATTTTGACGAGATAATTTGTCGTATTAACAAATACATTTGAGCCAACTTAAAAAGATTACCAGTGGAGATCTCAAGCGATTAAACCGGAAAAAAGGATTCTTCTTTATTGACAATATAAAGAAATAGATATTTGTTAGTTGTAGATTTGATTTGTTTCAATTCTCAGTTCGAAGTTACGTCAGATTACATTTTACTTAAGACTAACAATAATAAAATAGCACTATGGAAATAATGGATACGTGGCCTAGTGGTTACAACGTTCATTTTCCGACGATGACACCAGGGCCAAATAAATTCATGGCCGATTTTCATTAAGGTCATTCTCTGATGTTATCAGATTTGAGATTACTCAAGGTGCCATTTTGTGAGTGAAATTGGGTAGATAGAAACCATTTTCGAACCGTCAATGGTTGTGCTAACAAGGATTTACAAGTCATCGTGTCCGAGTATTTGTGTGTAGCGGCCTTTTCAGACTTTTGATAACGCCAAATAATGCGCTCTCTCTCAGAAACAGTAAATGAGCTCAACTCATCATAGTTGCAATATAAACCACAGGTTGGCTCTGTGGGTGTTGAACAAACACAAATGCACCTGAGTAGGCCTCTACAAAAGGGACTGGGTAGATACCCTTGTATTCAGGAATACGATACAGATACGAACTTCCAGCTATTATAATTACCATGAAATCATCCTATCATCTTTATCACCAGCTGTTATCGGAGTTTTAATGTCTTACCTCTCATAGCGAATTCATATTCATTTATGAAAATAACTTATTAATTAGATTTTCTTAAACGAATTTCGCCTCATATAAATATGGCATTATCTAAGATTATAACAATCCATACAAGAGGAATTATCAGGAAGAATTATGAACAAAATAAAAAAAACTATTCAGTATAATAACCTATGGATTAATTAATATAAATGTTTATTCTATGTTTTCCTCCTTTTACATCCATAATGAGAGAAGAAAATATAGCAATACGTTCAACTGTTGATGATGTCAAGGAAAGATTCATAAATAAAAGGAGAGAAGATACGTAGATATATACTGGCAACCAAAGAAAACAAATTATAACGTGACCGACAATATGGCTTGCGAATGCTTTCAACCTACGAATTTCCGCTGAATGTCGTGTGTTCGTCATCATCGGCTCTTCACGAAACACAGGGATATTTATGTGAACATTTCTATTTCGAAAAAGTAAACTGGAAACATTAATGTCGCCATAGGTCTTCGTCGCAATCATTCACAGAAAAAAAAGCAAAATATATTTATTGATTTATCAGTGATTTATTATTAAAGTAATAAATAAAGCATATTTTTTTTTAGAATTGGGATTGGATTAAAAAGGCGAAGCACAAAAATACCTATATATATATGTGTGTGTGTCTGCGTCGATTACCACAGAGATTTTGAAGGTGCAACTTAATATCTCCTTATTTCATTATACCTATATAGATAAAAAAGTTAATAATTGTGCCTATTTGATAGTTAGCCAAAACGCACACAAAATTATGTACACATATATAAATATATAAATTTATTATTATTTAAGCGTTATGTTTGTGGTTATAAGTATTTCATTAGATGCACTGAAGATATATTTTGAGATCACATATCTTTATTGAGTCATTACATTTTTATATATATTTTATATTTCGTGAACTATGTTGAGCAATATATATATATATATATATATATATATATATATATATGAGAAGAAATATAGTCTTAAGGTGTGCTATATTTATGGGATAAAATGCTCAATATCAGAGATAGAGCGTGTGTAAATATAAAAGTGAACATAGAAGTTAACACTTAGAGGCGACAGTCTGTTTCGTGCTATATGCAATCGTCAGACCATGTGTGCCTGACGTGGCCTGACGATTGCATATAGCATGAAACAGACTGTCGCCCCTAAGTGTTGAATTTATGTTCACTTTTTATATATATATATATATATATATATATATATATATATATATATATATATATATATATATATGTAAATATATATGTATGTATGTATGTATATATATGTGTGTGTTTGTGTGTGTGCGTGTAGGGAGTAAAGTCCTCTCAAAAATGACTTAAAATCACTTGTTAACTTGTGCAAGAAAACCTTGTAAATTTTAGCGCCTCCTAAACAAAACTGCTACCGTTTAAATCTTCATAATGAACCATTATTGACTTCCATACTCGTTGTTAATGCTTATAACTACTTGAGCAATTAATTCCGCCCTTTTGGTTCCATCTTTTCTACTGACATGAAGGCAAATAGTCAATTTTTTTAGTTCTGTTACTAAGAAAGTTGACTCATTTCATTCGCGCATTTATAAATCTGCCATTAGTTCGTGCATTGAAGGTTGTTACCATATATGGACTGGTGTTCTCGCTCTATCTCTAGAGATTGTCGACAAATTTGAAAAAATGGTCGGTAGTCATATCAGTCCGGCTACATTTAATCTAATAATTTATTTCGCTTCCTGTATGTTGCTTCCATCTAATGTTTTCATAAATTTGAATGTTCCTGTGTAAATGTTAACAAAGACTTTCCTTTTAGATTACAGGATTTCTCTTCTATATAAGTGGTTTTGCATTTTAAGTTTTTTATTTGATATGTACGGGCATCTGATGTGAGGTTGGATATATTTTTCTTTCTAATTATGTCTCCGATTATCTCGGATGTGAAGGTAAAAATGATAGTGTAAATATTAGTATTCAGAGGTCCACAAATGACAAAAAATAGACACTGTTGATAGCACTTATAGCATCCAGATTACAAAATTCATAAGCTTTCTTGTAACACTCTATCTACAACATTTGTAAATAAATTAGTTATCCGTGATATTAAGAATATAATAAATTATGCCGAAAGTACTTCTCATAAGTATTTCAACTCCAAACACACGTGACAACCACATTATATGAAAAACTAAGCTAATATTAATACATTTCATAGATTTTTAAATGATGCGCCAAATGATTTTAAAATATCTTTTTAAATCATCTGTATAAATATAAGCAAATAGCTAATCAATTAAAATGACTTAGGATAATTGAACCATCTAGAAAAGTGGATTAGAGCTGTGATCTACACTTGCCTTTTTACATTCATATTATAGATTTATATTCTGTATCCAGTAGGAATACAACTTCAAAAATCGAGTAAATGTCCAAAATAGTGTTCAAAATTTCGACATAATGTGCAGACATCGGAAAAGTGTGCAATTATATGTGGAAACAAGAAAGAGTTAACTTCTCCTGAAAAATGAATTCATTGACTAAATGAAAAGAACAGAGAAACTGCAATATCGTTTCCTTAGCGAGTAATGTCGTATCAAATTAGGAAAATTAATGTCGTATCAAATGTGCCAAATTGTTGTTGTATCAAATGTGCAAAAGTGATGTCGTATCAAATATGCAAAATTAATGCCGTATCAGATGTGCAAAATTTTCACGCATAGCAATTCAAACACTGAATTCTAAACACTGAATTCTAAACACTTGAACACACAGACGACAACACAAGCGCAGACATATTCACTCCCAAACATATGCCCACGTAGACATTCTGTTTCCCTCACACAAGAGAAAATGTGTGTATGCAAATAGCATCAACTGCTAAAGTTCTTTAATTCTTCTGTTTCTTATCTTTTTTTTTGTTCATGAGCCTCTTGGGGCAGTCAGTCGAGGAGGAAGAAAAAGAAAGTCTCTTTTGGTGCAAAGAACGAAAGTTACTTTCTGGTTGAGTGTACGGGTAGGCATTCCAGTTATCCTTGACTTTTAATTTTGGACACCCACCCATTACCATTTCAACCTAATTCGTTTCCAACTTTCTTTCATAAATATATTTTTTCTTTACTTTATATTATCTAATATGTTGTTTCTCTCTGTTCACCACGATTCCCTTCTATATCTTGCACTCCTTGTCTAGTTTTTTTCTATCCCTGTTTGACCTTTCATATATTTTCCTTCTGAAGATTTAAAGCGAAAACATACGCATACAAAATGTATCCTCTCTTTGCTCCTTACAACCCTACCAGCATTTTTCTTTAAACGCTTTATTATTTTTTCTTCTTTATTTACTTTAATATGTTGTCTTTTTATTCTTTTTCTGTCGCCAATATTTTGTATTTCTTTTAATCTGCATGGAAGTGTCCTGTTCGCTTATATTATTTTGTAAATTTCATCTTTCATATTCCATCTGCTGTATCTTGTTTCACTCACACTTGGGATTCAGTTTCTTTCTAAATTTATGCTGTTGTTTTTCTAACTTCTATATAACTTTCTTTTCTTTTATATTCATCTTTTTCTATTTCTTCTTTATAATTAGTCTTCGTGGAAATGTCTTTAAATTTTATCATTCTTAAGTTCTCTTTGAATCTCTATTTACTCATTATTTTCGTTTATATGGAATGGTGCTCTGACAATATCTGTAGAGATTCTCAACAAATTCTAAAGAATGGTCGGCAATAATATCGGTCCTGCTACATTTAATCTAATAATTTCTTTTCTCTTCCATTATCTTGCTTCCCCCTAATGTTTTCACAAATTTAAATATTCCTGCATAAAGGGTTGTCCAAACACATTCCTGCTCGTAGATCTTTTTTAGATTCCGAGATGTATTTCCTAAATCCTTAATTATTTCATTCATTTTAATTTTGTTTAATTATATATAGACTTTCTTTAAATCATCTATATTTCACTTTAATTTTTTGTCTTTTATACGTGTAGCCTATTTTTTCCTCTGTATCCATTATAAATTCCTTTCTTTCAATTCGATATACTTTCTTCTACATACTTTTTATATTTTTCCTCAGTCTCTCACTCTTCCTTTTGTTTGTTTCTTTTTTTTGTAATCTTCTTTCTTTCTTTGTTTCTTTCTTCTAGCCTGATATCTTTTCATGTTTTATAGATTCCAAGATCTCTTGCTACCACATGCAGTCACATGTGTTGAAGTAATTCTGAATGAAGCAGACGGTCGCAAACAGTCAGACGTAGAACGTGGAGGGATAGGGAAGACCCACTAAATATACAGCATCGGTTAAAGTGTTTAGTCTGATATAGAAATCAGAATCTTGGGACGCAACAACAGCTCAGCAGTAAAAGCCGAAGAGAAGATGTTATGAAAAGCTTATGAAAGAAAAGTCAAGTACTAGTTTTAACATCGCTTACCTCAGAAAACCATCTGTGTTTTTCATAATACCTCGAGGCTGTAATTTCCATAATCTGAATATTTTACTATACTATTATCAACATCATAATTACCATTAGAGTAATGAATGATATTTTTATAAGTTTTTCATTTTCGAATGATTTTTAACACTTCTTTAGTGTCAGTAATTTTGTGGAGTAAATGTAATGTTATATTAAATAATATTTATGCTATGTTTTATTGTTAGCTCAAGATTTTAGACGTTGTTACCATAATCCATTGGTTTATTTCGAATAGTATTTATTTTTTGAGGAACAATGAACTTTACATCGACCATATAAGTGATAACTCTAGTCAAACTTTATATTTATATACACGTCATCCAACATGACATGTTGTGTCAAAGAGATGATTGCGATTTACTAGAAAAACGAGGCCAACCGAGATCTTGTTTTTTGTAAAATATCAACATTTTCTTTTCTTTTAGAATATTTCACTGTAGTTCGTAATGTGTTGCTGACAAAGCAGAATGGAATATCAGCCATCATCTGAACGCCTTTTTTACTTTCTATGCATGATTACGCCAGAGACAAAAACAATATCGACAATAAAGCTTTTGATATCGCAATTGAAATGTTATAAAACGCAAGTCTTGAAAATCGCAGCTGATAATTCTTTTTAAATGTATTTTTAACTCTTAACTTCATTAACTGGTGTTAACTTACTTTTGTCTAATTCTTGTTATATGAAAGACTTTTTGATCAAACCAGAAGCAGAATGCATAAATAATAATAATAATAATAATAATAATAATAATAATAATAATAACTAAATAAAAAAATGCGATAACCCGAAATGTAGATTCTCTGATAAATAACCAGGAATAATGGACCATCGGTTTTAGCACACATTGAATATAAAACTCGACATGACAGTGTGGGCTAATATCTGCAATGTAAAATCTACAACTTTTAAAGAAAGTAAACTGCTATGAAGACGACCTAAACCTGTTTACAAATCTAGAACTTGCAATAATTTTATGGGAAAGCACACAGAGAAAAAAATCAAAGGTAATCGCATAGGTATCATGATTAGAAACCACAAAAACAAAATGTGCCTTTTTATTGATAACGGAGTATCGGCAGATTTTAATGTATATTTGATGATCTTCAAACACTATGAAAATAATAGGATCTTAAAGTGAAAATCAAAATAATCTGTCATATAACGTTATCAATAACACTAGTTCTAGTTGGAGACCTCGAATTGACTGGAAATGTTTCCGATAAGCAAATTGAATTGATTATTTGTAGCCCATGTCAGAAAGAAATAAAAAAAAATTGTACTCAGAATTACAGGTCACACTTTACGAAGGGCTTCATCTATTCAAAATGTGTGTGATCTTATTTTTTTCTTTACAAAAATGCACAGGTGAAGATGACATTATGCCATTTCTAAAATTTTGTCACTGGTAACGACCCGGAAAGAAATGTGTGTGCAGCAGAAATAAAATATAATAATAATAATAATAATAATAATAATAATAATAATAATAATAATGGACGTAGAGATGCAACTATAGCACAATACACCGGCTGAAACTGCAAAATACCTAAAAAAGATAGCTAAGACGAATGCAACCGACCAGTTACAGAAGCGATGGCAAGATAAACCGTTTCATGGCCAATACTCTGCCCGTACCAAGCTGACGTAGACAAAACCCGTACCCATCAGTGGCTACGGAGTGCAGGGTTGAAAGCGGAAACTGAAGGTTTTATCCTTGCTGCGCAGGACCAATGCTTGCTAACTAGGAATTATCAAGCACATATACTAAAATATTGTGTCAGCCCAAAATGCAGATTCTGTGATAAATATCCAGAAACGATTGATCATCTTGTATCAGGTTGTACGGTGTTGGCACCCACTGAATATAAAACCCGACATGACAGAGTGGGCCAATATCTGCACTGGAAAATCTGCAACTTCTACGGGAAGAAAACTGAAAGAAACTGGTATGAACACCACCCAGACCCGGTTACGGAGATAGGACCTATTACATTTCTATGGAATTACACAATACACACTGACAGAACAATCAAGGCCAACCGGCCAGATATTGTTATTAAACACCACAAACAAAAACGGTGCCTCCTTATTGATATGGCAGTCCCTGCTGACTGCAATGTATCTTTGAAGATATTCAAAAAGTTGTCAAAGTACAAGGACCTTGAAATAGAAATCTCGAAAATGTGGCATATGGGGACATCAACAATCCCTGTTGTAGTTGGAGCCCTAGGACTGGTTGGAAAAGATTGCAGTAGACTAATTGAAGGGATTCCTGGAAGTCCATGCCTCAAGGAGATACAAAAAAATATTCTGACAAGTACAGCCCACACCTTACGAAGGGCTTTATCTATGTAATTTATTTATTTTTTTTTTGTCAGTGGAGAGTGTCATGACGCCATTTCTAACCTTAGGTCCCTGGGCGGGACCCGGAAAGAAATGTGTAAACGCCAGAAATCAAAGAAAATGATGATAATAATGAAAATAATAATAATACCAATGATAGTAGGTGCGCTTTCAAAAAATCCATGGAAATCACATGTTAAGAGATATATTAATTATATTGACAAGTACAGCCTAGACACTAAGAGACCTTTGTCCATGTAACTCTAGTGATGTTATGGGAGTTAAAAAAGAAATCATGAAGTGTAGACATAACAAAACACTACGCTTTAGGTCTTCTTGCAGACTTGGTAGGTTGTGTGACACCATAACAGAAATCGAAATAATAATAATAATAATAATAATAATAAAATATGATGATGATGATGTATTTTATAAGAATAATAACTATGAAACATAGCACATCTCTTGAAATTGAAAAATATGACAATACATCAGTCTTCATTGGTTTGCTGGCTACTTTACCTGAGAAAAATAGGGCCAAGTATAAAAATAATTGGCACTAAATTGCTCAGTCGAATTGTTAATAAGGAAGGAAACCCCTTCAGAACAGGATGAATAATCTGTAATATGACGAACACTTAGAGTCAAGGGAAAATTGCATACTCTACCAGATATAAAGTTCTTATTCGAGAAAATTGTGATATAAGTGAAAAACAATAATAAAGTTATGTCAACATAATCAACTAGACTACGACTAATAATAATGAATCTCCTCATATTAAAAAATAAATTACTAATTTGTAATAGTATTTGCTATATTAACCGTTTCCTTATAAGGAAACATCCGGCATTCATTGAACTAGCGGCTAGTGTTGCTCTTGGATGAAATACATAAAACGTTCTCTAAAAAACATTTTTTCATGAAAATAGTCTTTTTTTTTTAAAGTCCAGTAGCTGCTATCGCGCAATACCAACCCCAGTGTCTATGAATGTTTCCTTCTTTTCCTTTCGGTAGAATTAGTCTTTTACGCCGACATTTTTGGTATACTTTACTTCTCTCTTCCATGTGCTACCAATTTAATGATTGTTGCTGTTAAAATTCCCCATTTATTTGGTTTCTGTTTATTCGAACGTTACCTTTTTTTATTGTAAGGATAAAAGTCTTTACTGAGACTTACACGCGTCACTCGATCAAAACCATTATAAGCCTTGGTCCGAGAAATCGGTTGAAGACAGTTGATATTTTCGATATTTCTGGGCACCATCAATGGAATTCATGTGAAAGTTCTTGATCTAACGAATCTAGTTTAGAACAAGACTCAGTTTTTCAGGTGAAGGTTTTGGATTTATAAAAACTTACGTTATTGAACGAAGCTACACATAACACAGCGTGTCTAATGTTTTTATCTGTTAAATAACATTTGTTACATTTAATCAAGTTATAAGATGTGTTCGAAATTGCTTAACTCTAGTGATCGTGCGGGAAGCGGTGTAATACTGTGATATAGACTTTAGGAATCATAATAATAGCAATTAGTTTATACTTAGTGCATAAACGTCTATGGAAAATAGTAATAATTTAAACGAATTAATTAAGTAAAATGAAATGTATTTCTAAGAGAAATATATTAATTAACTTTCATAAATAATAAGGCATGCTATTTACACTCCAGTCAAATTATATAAAGAATGAACTTTGATTATATAGTTTCAGTTTATCCGTTTCAGTCAAACGTAAATTGTGAGATTACATTGGAAGATTATTAGATGAAACTCTGAATACTTAAGCAAATATCATTAGATGGAGTCATAATTAATTTCCGTTTTTGTGAACCAAATGTAATGACGAATGTATCGTTCTAGGTATATATAGTAAGTTACGAATATATTTTAGTCATAGGTACGGCGATAAATTTCATCTAGCAGCAAGGCCTGTGATCAGGAGATTTGTTATTTTGTAGAGCGTGGAACCACCTCTTAATTGCTGTTGTAACCACATCCACTTTTATTCGGGGTGGTAGGATTTTTTAGCGTCCAAAATATCGGAAAATAGTGAAACCCCAAACAAAAACAAACCCTTAAGAAAATATAAAAAATATTTGTTTATATAAAAATTGCAATAATACATATTTATAGTAAAATTATCAATAATACCTATTGGCAATATATATTTAATTGAAACTATAAAATTTGTATTCAAAATATTTAGATTTCGGTATTAAAGATTGATAAACCGCTAAACAAATCAGCTAACGAATAGATTTAAAACAATGGAAATAACTTAGTTTTGGACGGATATGGCTGTGTAAACAGTGAAGGATAGATGAAACTTTTTAACCCCACATAACATTTATATAAGAAGACAATCAGCAAACTAGAGGATTTGGTTCCACACGCTCTAAGCGAAATAAAAAAAAAAGGATAGTTGATGAAGAAAAATAGAAATTATTTATGATTTAAGTTAATATATTCCAATTTTCTTGGATGTGGTTAGAACATTACGAATGAAATTCGCATTTTGAGAAAACTTATGAACGTAATCATTCTTCAGAATCATAACAGGATATACATCTAAACTTAGGTAAAAAATGTTATAGATAAAATCATGATTTCTGCTGATAGAAATGTATGTCATATATTTTTTTCATTTTACAAAAAAAATTATTTTAACATATTTTAATCCCTGAAAAGAAACTGAAAAGCCATTCAAAAGATGCCGATAAGAGAATTACACGAATGAAATTATGTCTATCAGCAACAGGATTTGCCCTACAGAAACATAAAATGAATTCCAATATTATAACGGGTCAATATTCTAAAACCGTATAAGCAAAAACACACACATTTTCAGGGAATAATAAATACACTATTTACATTATTCAGACAATTGTCCTTATCTTTGTCACCATATATATTACAACATTTCGGCCGTTGTACGCTCCGGCCTTCTTCAGGTGGTTGGAATGTGGAACTGAAGCCTTTATTTCGCTAACTTTCGTAGACTGTTCTAGTTCCACGTGCCATGTTTTTTAATGGATGTCAGTTATCAGTTATCTCCTGTTAATTCCCCTCTTCATGTTCTCCACTGCCTGAACCGGCTATTGTGCTCACAGTCTTTGGATCCTGTGACTGGATGTAACCAACACCTTTATCCGCTGTTCCCTGTGTCCTTAAGGTCATCTGGGTATGGATTTCTGGGTATTATTATAGACCTAATGTCTCATTCCTACCACCTGAAGGAGACCGGAGCGTACAACGGCCGAAACTTTGTAAAAAATATTGCGACAAAGAGGAGAACAATAATCCGAATAATGTAAAAAGTATACGTCAGAAATGTAGACAGATACTGAATACATTACCAAACCATGAATTCACAGATAAACACAAGTAAACGAAATAATATCAATCAGCAACAAATAATAAAGCAATCAGTAATAATAATCAGTGAAAATAGTTAACAAGCAACATTATAAAATAGATCCAAATTAACATTCCAATCCTGTAGTTATATTTACTCAATAGTTGCGAGAAGACTTTTAATCATAACAGTTACCGACCATCAAAAAACAATTAGAAGAATAAATATAGCCACAATACGCCAGGATAAGGTCGAGCCAAAAAGTGACAGGCTTGAGCTGAAGATTGCGTTTAAGTATGAAACAGACTGTCGCATTTGGCTGTTGAATTCTATGTCCACTTTTATATTTACATACATTTCATTTTAATACCTAACTAGTTTTGAGTATTATCAAAAGAATACATTTGGCAATATAAAGTTAATTTAGGTTTAGAACTTGAAGTTTGTATATCGTCTATACGCACTGTCATTAACATTACCATTTCATTTTTTAAACAGATTCTTACTGAAATCTAATGATATATTTGCAGGATTATGATAACTTCTGCCCGATGGAATATTTACATACGATATATCCCCAATATTTAGCACTTCAACCCATAAATGTAGCATAACTTAAAATTTTTTTATCACAGACATGTTTCTATGATATTGCATTATAAATGTATGATAAATTATGAATACGATCATAAAATTAGTTATGATTTTGAGACAATTGAGAAATTAGTTCATATTATTTCGAATTACCAGAAATTCTGGAAAGATAGGAATTGTGTCATGGGACAAAACACTTGCACTATAAAAGGTCTATGTTTGGAGCAAGAAGGATTTGAAAGAATGTCCCATCGCAAGGTTATGATTGATAAACGATATCATACCGATAAACTCTCATTCAAATTATTTTCTATTTTCAATTGTGTATTTTATCCAGACATCCGCAATTTTTAATGCCTAACTAGTTTTGAGTATTATCAAAAGAATACATTTGGCAATATAAAGTTAATTTAGATTTAGAACTTGAAGTTTGTATATCGTCTATATGCACTGTCATTAACATTACCATTTCATTTTTTAAACAGATACTTACTGAAATCTAAAGATATATTTGCAGGATTATGATAACTTCTGCTCGGTGGAATGAAAGTTGATGAAGTGACCGCAATTTCGAAATTGCAAATAACAAATGCATAAAAAATGAAATGTATCATAATTTTCCTACATGCAAAATGTAAAACAAACCTAGAAATTGAAAATATTTTTAGCAGACAGCACCAAACTTGACGAAATTGACTCAAAATAATGTATCTGAGGTTGGTCATATAAGTGGAAATAAGTCTAATTTCACCGATACTTGCCCGGTATCAGTTGCGTATGTAAATTGACAATATCGAAAAACAAGAGATGAATGGTCTTAATTCAAGTGGAAAAAAAAAACTACGACTGTAGAACTGTCCTCCATTACAAAACATTCACAAGGAAAATATAATGAAATGGGAAACACTGTTTTGACGATACTCATGACATGAAAGAGAGATGGCACAAATCTACGTGCATACCAGTAAAAACCATTGTCTACTGATGTGGTTGGTCTATGGTGACTTCAGTTTTGATGCTAAGATAACAACAAAAGCAAGTATTTATTCTTTCTTGTTCAATGTCCGTATTGAGCTATGATTCACGAAGAATGTAAACCCTTTACGAAAGATTTTATGTACGGTGATTTACTGTCACATTTGCCATAGAATGAACATCTGAATAGAATGGCTTACAAAGCTACTCGTTTGTTCTCATAACCTTTAGCCGTTTTATAAGTAAACCATTCTCACGAGGTATGTTTACATTTACAGATGGCTATTTACAAAGAGAATCAACTTTGAAATGTTATTCTCTATGCTGTGTTGTCTGCTTGATATACAGAAAACAGTGTCTCATAGAATCATTGGATGACAATATTTCAAACTAGTTACAACCTGGAGCTTATATTTCACATTAATGTTGCCTATATAATATTGTAATCAATGAAATTAATATTGTTTTCCAATTTCCTGCGAAACAGAGTCTTTCAAAAATATGCTGATGTTTGTATAATTTTTCATTTCAACAAAATTTCAAAAACTTCGATGCTTATGACGTGTAAATATTCTTACGTTTTATGTGAGAATAGTAATTGAATATGATGTTATGAGATGGGGGAAAATACTCTACATAT
Organism: Acanthosepion pharaonis; assembly: GCA_903632075.3. NCBI lineage: Eukaryota > Metazoa > Mollusca > Cephalopoda > Sepiida > Sepiidae > Acanthosepion > Acanthosepion pharaonis. The sequence continues at coordinate 1,561,462 of CAHIKZ030002112.1, forward strand.
ATTTATTTGACATGTCCCGGAAAGGCATATATTTGATCGAACCAGCTAAGTGGGTTTGGATACTGTAACCAAGTAGTGGTACTGGTACTCGTAGTCGTAGGTAACAGGTGTAGACCAATAGGATAGCCAATGGCGTAGTCCATTGGGCGTCGTCATAGACTTAAACTCTGTCGTACCTACAAGTCCCCCTGTATTTATGACGGATACCAGCCAATCATAACCTAGTGAGGGGGGACTCAGGTGTAGGCATATTCCTTTATATCATTATTAGAAATGATAATATTTACTGTTTGTTTTCGCATTTCTTAAGAACTGCTTCCATTGCCTCTGATTCACAAATTGATTACAAAATTACTTCTAGAAAATAAATACAGAGAAAATTGTTCCAAGCATCGTTCAAGCCCACGATTGATGTAGAATCACACTCTCTTTTACTAAACATTCTTAAACTTATTTATCGTTCTGTAATTTTGCATCAACAGTTAAGTTTCTTCATACGGACAAAACTGCCGAACATCCGAGTAACATTCATGTTACGAATAAGTATTACTAAACAGTATTCAACAATAAAGCGCTTTTCCTTATTGTAAAGATTACGTATGAAAGTTGATAGCTAGAGAGAAAATTATCAGGAAAGTGAGAGGGAAAATGAGAGAGAAAGAGCAATAGAGAGAAATACATTGTGTAACTAGTCAGGGAGGAGTAACAACGCATCCATGAAAGTCAATTCAGTTATGGCGCGAATCAATCGATGCAATGTTTGCTGTACGGTGGGGTCATATAGACTATGAAGCTGTCACATTCGTTAGTGCCATAAACAGTGTCTATCACATTGGCGCATCATCAGTTCCTACAACATTTGCTCCTTAACTTTTCAAGCATGCGATGGACTTGCACACACACACACACACACACGCACACACACACACACACACACACACGCACACACACACACACACACATATTATATATATATATATATATATATATATATATATATATATATATATATATATATATATATATAATAATCACACACAGACATTCATGGGATTTCTCATAGCAGATACAGAGTTATTCAGGTTATCTTGTAAAAGCTTTTTGATGTAGTTCTACAGTCATTATCAATATTTTTCTTCATATGCGTTATAGGGTCTCTCTCTCCTCTCTCTCTTCTCTATACACACACACTCTCCCTATCTCTCTCACACACACACACACACATTATATATATATATATATATATATATATATATATATATATATATATATATATATATATATATATATATATATATATATATGAATAAAATGTGACAAGAGGAAAAATATACTTAGTCGATGCTTTCCGTCCTCTGAAGGACTTTATCAGAGCAATATGACATTGCCTTGATAAAGTCCCACGGTGGACGAAACGTCTCAGTTAAATATAGTTTTTCACTCTTGTCCCTTATACTTTATGTTGTCCCTTCTACGGATACATTCCATCTGAGAATATTTACTCACACACGCACAATCACACGTCAAATTATTAACGTTCCACTAACTTCGAAGAGATCTCGAACGTATCCTGCGTGTTCTGTGAAAGAAATGCCTTGCCTTGACCGTGTTTCTAGTGACTTTGTGAGTGTAACTAATATTTAAAATCCGCCAGCAGTAATATTAGAAATAGCCAGCAAGTTAGATTAGGCAAAAATAGTTAAAAATTTTAAGGAAATTTTATGTAATAATCGGTTCATGTCTTTATTATTTAATATCTTTAAAAAATCTTTGCGGAGAGAAATTCTTAATAAGCAAGTAAATTAGTTGTGAATACTTGTGGTGATAGTTCACATGGTTTTGAATTATGAATCAGATTATGTTCCATTGCAAGATAAATCTCCTAGAGGTCTTGGCGGAAGACATTCTTTCAGCGTCTGCATGATTATCTATAGTTTTCAGATGTAAGTCGAACTGATACATGATTCTGATATGGTGGTCATCAAGTCGTAGAATGTCGTAACCGAGCCAGCAAACACGCCGCTGAGAGATTGTGTTAAGGATGTTCGGCTGACCAGTCCTCCGGCGGAGACTCTCAGTGGACACAAATCGGACCTGCGGACATTGACGATTGTTCTGAAGCCATCGATGCGAACACCACGGCAAGGTGAAGTATAGTAGTTTGGTGCGTTGAGAGATGATACGATGCAATCGATAGTGATTTCTATAGGTCTCTCATGATTCTTGCAGCCAGCCCAATTTTTTGTTAATATCTCTTTGGTTGCATTTATTTATACTTGTGTGAGTTTATGTATTATGCATGTATTTGACTTTATATAACTTTAACCTTTTGTTTCTTTTGCAGGTGAGTATGAAAAACGACTTGCGGAATTATTTGAACAAACAGCTAAGGTCTGATATTTTATTTTTCCCTAGACTACTACTGCTGTCACATTTGATTCAATAATAATAATAATAATAATAATAATAGTAATAATAATAGTAATAATAATAATAATAGTAATAATAATAGTAATAATAATAATAGTAATAATAATAATAGTAATAATAATAATAATAATAATAATAATAGTAATAATAATAATAATAATAATAATAGTAATAATAATAGTAATAATAATAATAATAATAACACACACCACGACCTGCCTTAGGTCTTTCCGCAGACTTGGTAGGTAGTGTGTCCATAGCAGAAATCGAATGATGATGATAATAATAATAATAATAATAATAGTAATAATAATAGTAATAATAATAATAGTAATAATAATAATAGTAATAATGTAACGCTAGCAACTTCATCGGAGATAAAAAAAAAAAAAAAAAAAAAAAAAAATTAACATGAAATGTATTATAACAACACACCACGACCTGCCTTAGGTCTTTCCGCAGACTTGGTAGGTAGTGTGTCCATAGCAGAAATCGAATGATGATGATGATAATAATAATAGTAATAATAATAATAATAGTAATAATAATAATAATAATAATAATAAAAATAATAATAATAATAGTAATAATAATAATAGTAATAATAATAATAATAATAATAATAATAATAATAGTAATAATAATAATAATAATAATTGTAACATAGCAACCAAGGAATTTGAAAACTATCAAAATACAAAGACCTGGAAATTGAAATAGAAAAAATGTGGAAATTGAAAACAAGAATAATACCAGTGGTAATAGGTGCACTTGGAATTATAAAAATGGAACAAAACAACACATTGAAAGAATCCCTTGAAACCCCAGCTTAAAGAGACATACAGAAAATTGTCTTATTAAGTACAGCACACACACTAAGGAGAACTTTGTCTATGTAACGCTAGCAACTTCATCGGAGATAAAAAAAAAAAAAAAAAATTAACATGAAATGTATTATAACAACACACCACGACCTGCCTTAGGTCTTTCCTGCAGACTTGGTAGGTAGTGTGTCCATAGCAGAAATAAAATAATAATAATAATAATAATAATAATAATAATAATAATAATAATAATTGTAATAATAATAATAGTAATAATAATAATAGTAATAATAATAATAATAATAATAATAGTAATAACACCATAAGAAAATGAAAGAAATAGTGCGTAAAGAGTACTATAGAAGGGTACGACTGGTATTAAAAACTGAATTGAATTCTCAGAACAGAATTATGGCCATTAATAACCTTGCCATCCCAGTGGTCCAATATAGTTTTCAACATCTTGAACTGGACTCTAAATGACATCAGACAAATGGATTCTAAAACAAGAAAGCTTCTTTCTAAGTATAAGATGCATCATCCAAAGGCTGATGTAGACCGTCTATACATACCCCGTAAAAGAAGGTGGAAGAGGTCTTATTCAGCTAGAATTGTCATACAAGACAACAACTATTGGCTTACTAACTTACATGGAAACAAACAAATGACTGGATGATAAAATTAGTGAAACAACATGAAAACAGAAAGAAAAAATATTCAATAATAAAAGAAGGCAGTAAATACAAACAACATTTACATTTAGTAGATTCTGTAGTAAATCAAAACAGAAGCCAAGAACCAACTATTGCAGCAAAAGATATGAAAAAAGAAAGCCAAGGATAAAGCCCTTGAACAGATGAAACAACGCTGGCAAGACAAACCTCTGCATGGCCAATATCCAGAACGTGCAAATAAACCCAATGTTGATAAAGTTAATACTCATCGATGGTTACGAGCATCTGGATTAAAGTCTGAAACTGAAGGCTTTATTCTTGCAGCGCAAGACCAGAGTCTTTTCACTAGGAATTTTCAGGCAAATATCATACATAATAATGTGGATCCAAAATGCAGGTTCTGTGACAAATACCAAGAAACAATAGACCATCTAATCTCAGGATGTTCTATACTTGCCCCAAATGAATATAAAAATCGTCACGATAGAGTGGGGCAATACTTACACTGGACAATGTGCAAACACTTTGGAAAATGTGTAAGCAAACACTGGTATGAACATCGGCCAGCGCCGGTTACAGAAATAGAAGATGTCACCATTCTATGGGATTATACCATCCACACAGACAGAAAAATTGAAGCAAATAGGCCGGACATCATTGTCAAAAACCAGAAAGAAAAAAAAACTTTGCCTACTAATTGATATGGTTTTGTCCAGCGGATTGTAACATAGCAAAACCAAGGAATTTGAAAAACTATCAAAATACAAAAGACCTGGAAATTGAAATAGAAAAAAATGTGGAAATTGAAAACAAGAATAATACCAGTGGTAATAGGTGCACTAAGGGAATTATAAAAAATGATAAAAAAAAAAAAAAAAACAACACATTGAAAGAATCCCTGAAACCCCAGGTGGTGTGTTAAGAGACATACAGAAAATTGTCTTATTAAATAATAATAACACACAATAATAATAATAAAGGAGAACTTTGTCTATGTAACGCTAGCAACTTCATCGGAGATAATAATAAAAAAAAAAAAAAAAATTAACATGAAATGTTGGAATTATAAAAATGGAACAAAACAACACATTGAAAGAACCACGACTTGACTTAGGTCTTTTTCCGCAGACTTCGGAGATAGGTAGTGTGTCCATAGCAGAAATCGAATGATGATGATGATAATAATAATAATAATAATAATAATATTAATTATAATAATAATAATAATAATAATAATAATAATAATAATAATAACTAGTTTTAACGGTGAAAATTTCATTGGTTTTCCTATTTGAATTTTCCGATGATCTTAATTGGTAACTTAATGATTGATTTAGCTCATGGCGAATTCTACGACAATAAAATATCCGTATAAATTCCCTTATCGAATCATTAAATATTTGAGCCGAACAACTCTAATAAAAATCTCCAATATCAATCATAAATATGAATACTGGCTGTTGTTTAAGAAGTGGGTACAAATGAAGAGATTTAAAATTGACAAATTTCATTTCACTGAATCAGCCGTTAATTATCTCAGTGAATCCAAGTAGTTTTTTTTCCCAATTTCCATTTGATAAAAACGGAATATAATTACTTAATTATTTCTGAGTTAGTGGCAGGACATAAAGGTCGTGCAGATTTACGAAAGTTCGGAAATTCCTACTTATAATATGATATGTTAGATTAGATTGAAGTAGATTTATATTTGAAATCTACGTATTTATTTTCAGAGGAAAAGCTGTAAACTTTCTTTAGCATTTAATATTTGTCTTGTGCCGTTACGCAGAAATCATTTTAAAATAGGGTTGCATTTAAGCAAGCCTTGTCACTTTCCACTTTGCCGTGCGTGCGCATCTTTGTACGACTCTTATCGAATATGTGTCATTCAGAGTGGATTTCTTTTTATTTACTTACACATTTTTCCTCTGGAAACATTTTAAATTGACTTATTTTATCAGCAATCAATCTTAATTAAAGTAAAACAAATCAAGGAAAAATTATCTAATACTTCGTACATTAAAACCTTTGAAATTTTGGGAAATGGATAATATTGTTTATCATATATTCGTAAGCGTTATCTGAATATAAGTATTAAGCAAATATCCACTCCATATTTCCGACATGCATTTTCTTTTAAAAAATGCAAAGCGACTTAGTAAGGATTAGAGTTGTTAAAATAAAAGATACTTAAGGTTTATTCTTAATTGATGAATATCTTCTGAGAAATTCGATGAGGCTATATCCGTAGTTTCCCAAATGTTCTTCTCAAAATGTGTTTAAATGTTTCATGGGATATTTGCGAATATCGACCTATCTTCGATAATTGGGAATGAACATAAATACTTGTCGGAATATTTATTGAAATATCATGATTTGAAGCAACGATCGATTATATAAAATATCAGGTTTTCTTTATCTTCGTGATTTTCTCACTGCTTTGGTGGAAAAGTTCATCCTAAACTTTGGTTTTCTCAATTAGTTTATTTTATATATTTAATGCTGATAGAGAAAAAAAAACTACTTTAAGGTCAAATTGAAAAGTGCTGAAACTATCGACTGATGTTGAATAGGTTAAAATGTTGGAAATATCTATGTTTACCGGTAAGTAGCAAGTGATCACTAGAGTAAAAACTGATCGGCATGAAATCCGAATTCAACCTGAAATTTACTCAGATCCGGATAAGGTAAAATTATATAAACTAATGCGACGCAGGCCCTGTAAGTGTGTTTCCTTGAGAGAACGATTCATAAACTATAAAGCAACAAATGCGCGTCCAATATTAGAAAAAATGCATAAATAAGAAATATATATTTTCCAGTTAAAAGATTCGATTCGAAAAATATATATATATATATATATATATATATATATATATATATATATATATATATATATATATATATATGTGTGTGTGTGTGTGTGTGTGTGTGTGTGTGTGTGTGTGAGAAGGTAAAGAAACCGACGCGTTTTGTCAAAGGTGGACATTTTCAAGACAAAACGAAATGAAACGACCCTCCGCAGATTTTGAATTCAGAGTTGTCCTTCTTTCAGATCAGTTGCTATCCAAGGCTATAGAACCCTGTGCTGCTATTAACCCATATCTGGGGTAGAAGACGATTCATACCTTTCCCAAGGGTATTAGCACGCAAGTGAATGTAATGGAATTTTAACTCAATCCTGGAACGCGAGCCGCTATCCAATACTCCACAGTGCCTCTCCACATACATATATATATATATATATATATATTAAAAAGAAGAGGGGTGCCGCAAAGGTTTTTGGTTGTAATGTGGATTTATTGAGAAAAAATATTATACTTTGTTTTACATAATTTCACGACACGTGTTTCTGGTCTGGTCTCGGAAAAAAGAAAATTCGGATTTCCAACACACAAACAGAATGTCTCATATCGAGAATATTCCACATTGAACATGAAGAAAAATTAATTATTTTTAATAATATGTAAAAATCTCCACTTTCACCTGAAGACGGTTGCGAGACCAGACCAGAAACACGTGTCGTGAAATTATGTAAAACAAAGTATAATATTTTTTCTCAATAAATCCACATTACAACCAAAAACGTTTGCGGCACCCATCTTCTTTTTAATATACATACTTTTCTCTCGTTGGAACCACTACAACATATTTCTTTTATATATATATATATATATATGTGTGTGTGTGTGTGTGTGTGTGTGTGCGTGCGTGTGTGTGTGCGTGTGTGTGTGCTTGTGTGTGCTCTCTTGTGCGTTTGTGTGTGTGCGTGACAGAGACAGGGAGAGTTGGGAGAAAGTATATTTATATGTGTGTGCGCGTGTGTGTATGCCTATGTGTCTGTGAAAAAAGGGAGAAAACACGTGCGAGGGAGTTAGAAGTGAGAAAGAGGGCATTTTTGTTACCTACGTGTGTTTAATCGTTTCATTCGTGCAAGCTATAAATTTAATTACATCGTCAAACATATTCTTTATGAAAAGCTGATTTAAACAACTTAACAAAGCTTTCAGACAACTTTGAAAGGGACAGCATTAGTGATATCGGAATGAATATTTCTTTCTGTCAATCAAATACATAGAGAACATATAAATCAAATGCAGACATAACGTTTATCTCATCATTCCGGAATACAAATAGATCAAACTCTCCATATCGATCTCTCCTGTCATTTTATCAAACTACGCATTTATTTTCATTTGAGTTTTTTAAGGTTTTTTCGCATCTATTCACATCGAACATTTCCGAAACTTTACAAGTTCGCACGGCTGCCTATGAAGCCAGGTGCAAATGCATGTGAGTTCTGTCAGAGAACTATCTCATAAGAGAAATATTTATAAGCTTATCATCCGGATTCTGATGAATAAATAGCGTAGAATACATTATTAATCCAGAAACATTAAAATAAGTGCCTGAGAGATTATAGAAAATAGAGTAAGAAAAGCAATATTTATGAACGGAAGGATATCAGAGATAGGAATACTATTGCGGAAACACGTATACCAATGTTATGAAGAGTCTGTAAAATATTTATTAGATATAACACAAAGATCTATTTGAACTTAGAGGAACATTTCATTTACTTAGGAAAATATTAGTATAATCTATAACATTTCATTGGGATAAATCATCGGTATATGGGTAGAAATTTTTTGGATTAAATGCACAAATTGGAAGGTAATGTAAATATTGCAATAGAGCTACAAATTCTACGATGGTAGAGTATTAGTGGGTACTGTCATAAAACTATAGGATAAGTAAATGAAACGTGTTAGTGGTTGAGACAGACATCAATCTGCAATACCTTCAAGACAATAGTGTAAAGGGAAGCAGGTCAAAAAGACATGCCATCAATTGAATATTGCTTCAAAAAGGCCGCTCAATATCTTTTTTTTTATGTGTCGTGACCCTTCAGGAAGAAGGCGATCATGGCTCTCTATTTCCATCTTACCCTTGTAGCTCTCAATAAGCATTGACTTTTTGTTATTTCTCCCAGACTCTGTTCTGCTATCCACTTGCTTAAACCCGTTAAGAATGTCACACGTTGATTTTACTTTCTCGCTCTCCTTACTGTGTGTCACAGAGTTTCCAAACCATCCATTCTCATTACGTGTCCCAGAAAATTCAGATGCCTCTTACTGATATCAAGTATGATTTTTTTTTTGCATCATCATTGCTCCCATGTTCTGTTCATGGTAACCTCGGAATCCTTCTGTAGAACTACACCTCTGATGCCTCGATATATTCTTCAAATGTCATGGGATTGACTAACATTCACTACCGTAAAAAAGGATATCACTTAGCAGTTTAGTATTGTTTTCTTTGTTACCAACGAAATTCTCCTCTCGTATTACTGTGCCTAGCTTTTGTAATGCGTCTTTGGCCACCCCAATACTTCTTCAGATCTCAGCGATGCACTTACCATCCTTTGTCAGAACAATTTCCGCAATAGCTTGATTTTAGAGTCTCCGACTTGTAAATCGTATTCCGGGCTCATCTTTTCCCTAATGACCATGCATTCTGTCTTCTATAAGAGATTTTGTAGTTTTTTTTTCATGTCTACTATCAGCACAGTGTCTTCTGTGTATTGAGTATATATATATATATATATATATATATATATATATATATATATATATATATATAAATAATAAATAATTGAAGATTTAAAATTAAGTGTAAATCTTTAAATAAACACCATGGTGTAAATTATTTGAAGCAAAACACATAATTCGGTAATTATTTATTTTTTCGTATTTTCAAGTGAAATATGACCTAATGAAGATGTTAGTTCTTCGTATGTCAACTCTGCGAAGTCGGTCCTTGCAGATAGACCGCAGATTACGGATTCAAGAGCGTTTCCGAGCCAGTCTATAGTAGTTTGATTTGGTCACTGGTAAGGCTTGCCAGTGTGTTCGTGCAGCGATACAATTTTTATGCTTCCTTGGAGCATCGTCCATCGCAGAAAATAGCCGTAGGACAACTAATCGACTGTCGAGACATTAGTGTCTGGACGTGATAAAAATCTGATGCAATCACGGATATTTTTCAAGACCAAACAAATTTCATCATACACTCCGAAAATAGATTCATATTACTGCACACCACGACAAATGACCTAATCTGATGAAAAAATAAAAATCCATTACACCCTGTCAATCCAATAGGTCTAAAACAGGCCATATGGCGAAAGAATGGAAACTAAATCGGTTGGATCAATTAATTTGCACAAGGGTGTATGTGAAGTGTTTGGGCCAAAATGAAAGATATAACATCGAAAAACAGAATGACATTGGAACAACAAAACACATCATTCAATAGTCAAACGACTATTAAGAAACAGGAGGATGTCATTAGAAATTCCGAAATAGTATTCATCTAAGCAGTCATTCTTTATGGCACTGAATGCTGATAAATCTTTTGCAGACGAAAAGATGATTTGTGACAACGTAGACTTGCTTTCCCAGAATGATTCTTAGAATACAATAAAGGGAGAAAGTAAGTAACGAGGATTCTTTGAGGAAAATCGAAAAAAAAAATACTAATGATTAGAATAAGAAATCCATTTATCAAATTTCCAGGGCACAAAATGAGGAAAAATTTTGGAAAAATTGATACCCACTGAAGATTAGAATGATAGTAAGTCGCCTAACTGAAGATCTCCTGAAAAAATGGATGAAACTTGTGGAGAGTTTTAATAACACACGTGATGAGGAGACACGGCTCACAGTATAAGAAGACATTTTAATATTTCTTTACTAGTTTTCTTCGTCTTCAAAAATTTTTTAAAGTGTCAGATCGATTTTATATGTGAGGCATGAGCTCAAATCCAATCAGAGAAGGGAAATGGTCTAACACCGTTGCGAGTCGAGATACCTTCCGTTTTATAATACAATATGAAATGAATAATAATAATAATAATAACAATAATTGTCATAAAAACACACACTCACACACACACATATATATGCATATATATATATATATATATATATATATATATATATATATATATATATATATATATATAAAGAGCACTATCAAAAAATTGCTTGTTTTTAAATTTGCAAGTGTGATTAAGTCATCATAAATTAAAATGAATAACATTCTCTGTCGAATATTTGTTGCACATCTCATCGTTCAAAGTGGAATGAAAATCAAATGAAAAATGTGCAAACGCATTGTTACCTGATTAATTCATCTTCGTGTGTTTCTACACCTTGGATCTGATATATTGCTACACTCTTAACTTGTAAATTATTGCTTGTGAATTGATTTAGTCATCGGTGAATTTCTCTTAAAACACAAAGTTCTTTCAACGGCCAGATTTATCGCTTAATTACCAAGAGCTCTCTGAGAGTAAAATTTAATTGTAATTTGTGACTTCGTTTTTTCTACTAAAAAAGGCAAGTAAAATATATTTCTCTGTGCTACTTTCCTAACTGGAAGAGTTGGGGCCAATCTAGAAACAAACTTACCTTTTTTATTAATCAATTTATATTTAATTTAATTTATTTTATTTTACTGATTAATCATTTTGAAACAATCTACTGCAAAAATAATCCTGATTCTCATCGGATTTTTTATTGCATTCACCTTCTGATCATGCTTAGAAAATAATGTCTATCTATGTAATAGACAAACTAGATCAGTGTTTACCAGCCTTAATTTGGGCAATACTCGCTAAAAAGAGAATTAGTAGCCACATAACAAAATCTATACTTATGTATCATATCTAGTGGTTGCAAATTGAAATAAATGTTAAATTCAAATAAATGAATAATTATTCTAAAACTATTATTATTAAGATTGCAGAAATACTAATTAAAATAGCACACATCAACAACAGGTTGTGTAATATTTTATTTCAAATTTAGTAGAAAGAGTCGTAAATATCCCCGTTGCACTGCATTATTTCTGTTGCTCTTGATGACAAATTTACAGCGTTAAATGCTATTTTCCGCCTGAGAGGATGTAAAAAGCAGTAGAGATATGCTGGTTTCTTTTCAAAAGAAAATATAATTCAGCCTACAGTGTAACCCAATTTTATAAAATATTCCTGCAAAAAAAATAATCTTTACTTCGTCACTTTTTAAATCAATTTTGCTCTAATGTAACTCAATTTTTGCTTTTCGATATTGCGCACAAATTTATTTTCTACACAGTTCATAATTCTTAGTATAACCACATCATGACATTTTACTTAAGAATCATCCTTCTGTTGTTGCAATCGGTAGGCCCTCGGATTTTCTGTTATACTTGAATGTGAATTTCTTTTCAATGATATAAACTGACAGATATCTCTTCTACCAAGATTTCGTTTGTATAATTCAATTTTACGTATAAAGATTTTGACTGTATTTTGTATGTGATTTAAATTAAACTTGTTTCCTTGCATTTGCAAATTAAGGTTGTTGTTATTGTCATAAATATCAAATAAGGTAGCTACTTCTCCAAAAAATATGAGAAATGGATTTTGTTAGCTGGTCGCCAATTTATGAATTCGAAAGGTGTGAGGCGGGAAGAAACGGGAATAAGTGGGTTGAAGCAGAGTGTTTTTGACAGTCATCGAACACAGTATAGAAGCAGTGTTTCAAAATTGTCATTATTCTTTTTGCATAATTGGCAAATCTACTTTGAGTTATATTACTATTTTTTACCACTGAGAAATATTCTTCATTATAAACAATGATTGTTAGATTAAATCATGAACGTAAGTATCGTTTTCCCGCCGTCAAGATTGACATCAGGAAGAAATTAGTTATGCATGCTTCTTTCAGTGGCCATACTTTTGACAGAGAGTTCTTAAATGCCGAATAATATGGAGAATGGGTCTGAAAGATAGATTTATTTTTCAGAAAATATTTACAACGACAGATTATACTCGTAAGTATGTATTTCCGATATATATTCAATTAAAAGACTCTCATTGGATAAAATACAGTTAAATGTTATTATAAATCTGCGGGAATTGCTAATAAAATTTTTGAACATCATCTACACAGAATTTACTTTTTCAAAACTATAGGCTGACATATTGTTAGTTATATATTCATAGGATATTAAGTATATTTCCAACCTATATTTAACTGTTACTTGATACATTGCAAGGTTAGGGGTCCCGACTAATCTTTGACATGTGACTTTATACGAATAAAAACTCAAAATAGGGTATTTTATCACGGTAGGTGCGGAAAGGTAAATGAATTAATTAGATCTTATACTATATTCTATATTATACCATGCATAGAAAACTTAGGTATAGAAAAGGTAGGCAGATGTAAGGCCTTCAACAAAGTCTTTATTAAATAAAGTGCAATATAACACTGGATGAGATTAATTCGTGCTCCTAAAAAGCGTAAAAGCAATAAATTGTCTAGTTCTGTCAGGTATTGCAGGAAATTATTTTCTGTTCGCAATAGAATGTCATAATAAATCGATCCCGCTAGAAGCCGTTTTTTATTACTGCTACGGCTATGTATTCGATATATTTCATAGCTAGGAGTTCGGAATAGTCCAAAGGACCGTGATTATATGAAGTGATCTTTAAGAAAATTGCTTTTAGACTTTGTGTCCAAAATGTACAAAAACAAAATCGATCTTGTACGAAGATAGACTATGCCGAAATAAGGCGTTAAAATTAAGTGAATATTTAATAAAATAAAATAAATATACCTCGTATTTAAATAAATAACCCACTAAAATGTTGGCATTTACTCGTGTGCTTGTTTTCTAAATCATTTCGCACCAAGCATGGCAATAAAACCACCATGAAGCTACGATTTACAGAGTGTTAGCGGATATGAGAAAAAAAACTATATTATGGAGATGGAAAAATAAATGAACAAGAATTAAAGAAACAGAAGATAACGATTGATATTTTTAAGAGAGTTCCACAAGCGAGAAGTGCGATGGATAAAATCATAGCATATAAATGACGGTTACGTCTAGATATTTAATTTTAAAATGACGTGACCTTGCCCGAATCTAGTACGGCACACTAATTAATAAAAGCTTCACCATCCTTACCTAAAACTTGGTAGACCCTTTCAGCAATAATATTTTAACCATCATCAATTTACCTAGACAAGCTAAATTTATATTGCTTATCAGAAAATCTACCCTACGTGATGAGACGCTTAACCAATTTAGAATAAAGTAGTGACACGAGACCATTTCAAAAATTGTAAGAAGTTTAATAGTCCGACATTTAGTAGTATCAGAAAGTTCGCCTGTAGTCAAACAACAGAAGAGGATTTCTAACAGTACGTAAAAAAAGAAGCAGCAGTTTATTTATTGTAGAATTTAGATGTACGGAAGGGAGTCTATTTCTTAATGATTATTACAGAGATATGATCACGTCTACCTGTTTTGTGACGATCAAGTTTAAACAGTTTAACAGAAAAAATTGGTTATATGCATATCACACAACAGAGACTCAATTCTAACTGAAAAGTCAGGCAACTATAGTGCAGATGATTTAAGAGTAGATTTTACAGGCCAAACATATTAATACCTGCAAAAGAGTGAAAAGAGGAGGAATAAAATTATTGAAACTATTTACATTGCTCCGACTGTTTCCATATTCACAACGCTACGACCGTTGTATGTTCGGGCCTTCGTCATGAGTTTAGAATTTTGAGCGGAATCATTTATTTCATCAACAGGTGTAGAGTAATCTAGATGCACGTGCCATGCCTCTTCAGGTTGTCTCAGTACAAGTTAGATCCTTTAACTCAACTCATCTCTCCTTTAGCCTTTATATCTATGCCTGATTGTTCTATTCCCCTCCTGTTATGGCTTTACGATGTTCCACCAGTCTTATCTTAAAGGAGAAGCCTATTTCTCCTTTATCGTTCTTACCATATGGGATGGCGTACACATAGTCCTTAATCATGTTCTTTATTGGGCGTCTTACTCGGAAGAGGTATTTGTGAAGTGTTTGAAGAAGGCTGGAGCTTTCAAAAGCCGAAACAAAATGCCAACCATAAATAATTCTCAATAGGAAGGTTTAGAATATCAATCCAAAGAGTGTCTCTAATAAAGATACGAAATTAATACCAATTAGTATGCTAGTAATAGAAGATTTTTTTAATAGGAAGTTTCTTTCTAATAGAAGACTCAAAAGAAATATCAACAGGTACTTCTGCGTGATATGATTTGCCAAGAGGGTACACCTGTGATGCTTGAAATGAACTAGGAGAGGAGGTAGGTAACAAATCAAGTAAATATATATCTTAATCGAATTCATTAAAGAAACATCAGCAAAAATAATAAGGTTTAATAAGTAAATTTGGAAGACTTGTGATGAGCATTAAAATCTTTTGTAGATGAATGTAAAAATTCCAAGAGGAAAATTTTGTTTAATATATTACAATACTGAGAAGTTTAAGCGCGTTAAAGTTAATGTAGCTAACAGATTGCAATTGTCAAAGTCGTAAGCACATAAAAGAATCATTAAATTCAACTTATATTGTTTTCAACGGAGAGCAGAATAAAAATCCGTATGCTCAATGTCATTTGCATGACAAATGACTCCATACTAAAATGATATTTGGACAACTTACATATTCGACAATTCCAATGAATATATGCTAGCTTACAAAAGCATGGCGCACGTGTCCAAATATTAGAATCATTTATTTGGCAGATATATATTTATTTTGTAATTCTTGATGTTACTGTACAAAACTCAAGAGATATGCATAATTTTTTTTTAAAAGAACATCACGATAATTCTACAAAGTCAGTTGTACAAAAGCTGAACGTGTTTCGCCTTAAGTTTATTTGTTTTCAATGTTATTTAACTAAGATTATAACGTCATTTTTTTGTTCAAATAGCTAAAATCATTTCAAAAATTCTACCCTCAGGAGAAAATATCATTTTCGAATAGAAAATAAAGGTTGAACCGACCTTAATACATAACTTACTCAATAGATATGAAAAAAGATTTTAAATGCTATCTTGTTGCTGCGGCATATTATTAGTATTGTTATTTTCTTTGATTTCTGGCGTTTACACATTTCTTTCCGGGTTCCGCCGAGGGACCTAAGGTTAGAAATGGCGTCATGACACTTTCCACTGACAGAAAAAAAATTAATTACATAGATAAAGCCTTTCGTAAGGTGTGGGCTGTACTAGTCAGAACAATTTTTTGTATCTCCTTGAAGCATGGACTTCCAGGAATCCCTTCAATTAGTCTATTGCAATCTTTTCCAACCAGTCCTAAGGCTCCAACTACAAAAGCGATTGTTGATGTTCCCAGATGCCACATTTTCGAGATTTCTATTTCAAGGTCCTTGAACTTTGACAACTTTTTGAATATCAGCAGTCAGCAGGGACTGCCATATCAATAAGGAGGCACCGTTTTTGTTTATGGTCTTTAATAACAATATCTGGCCGGTTGGCCTTGATTGTTCTGTCATTGTGTATTGTGTAGTCCCATAGAATTGTAACAGGTCCTATCTCCGTAACCGGGTCTGGGTGGTGTCCATACCAGTTTCTTTCAGTTTCCTTCCTGTAGAAGTTGCAGATTTTCCAGTGCAGATATTGGCCTACTCTGTCACTCAGTTTTATATTCAGTGGGTGCCAACACCGTGCAACCTGATACAAGATGATCAATCGTTTCTGGATATTTATCACAGAATCTGCATTTTGGGCTGACACAATATTTTAGTATATGTGCATGATAATTCCTAGTTAGCAAGCATGCGCAGCAAGGATAAAGCCTTCAGTTTCCGCTTTCAACCCTGCACTACGTAGCCACTGATGGGTACGGGTTTTGTCTACGTCAGCTTGTTTGGTACGGGCAGAATATTGACCATGAAGCGGTTTATCTTGCCATCGCATCTGTCTGGTTGGTTGCTGTCTTTTTTGGTATTTTGCAGTTTCAGCCGGTGTATTGTGCTGTAGTTGCATCTCTACGCCCATTTGAAACTCCATTTTGAATTTGTTGGCTTCTTTCATTACGGAGTAAAGACGCTTACTACTTTCATGTTCCTTGACGCATACCATCATCCAGTCTTCTGTAGTTTCCAAATATCTTTGGAGGCCAATTGTTGTAGTTTTGTAGGACAGTCCTAGTTGAGCTAACCTCTGCCTCCTTCGGATCTGGGCACATACAGACGATCGACATCAGCTTTGGGATGATGCATGCGATAGCAAGTGAGAAGCTTTCTCGTTTTGGCGTCCATTCGCTTAATTTCTGCTACGGTCCAGTTAAGGACGTTAAAGCTGTATTACACCACAGGGAGAGCCAATGTGTTTATGGCTGATATCCTGTTTTTTGTGTTTAGCTCAGTATTTAGTACCAGACGTACACGCCTGTAGTACTCTTTTCCTTTTTTCCTTCATTTGGGGTTGTTGTATGCCATCTCCTTCGCTAATTCCTAAGTACTTATATGCTTCATCATGCTCCTTTTCCCTAATCTTTGTGACAAAATCTAAATCTATTAAGGGTGCTTCTTTAATTCTACCTTTCTTGAAAGTTACTTTTGCACATTTATCCAGTCCGAAGTCCGTACCTATGTCGTCACTGAAGTATTTTACAATATTGAGGAGGCCTTTCAACTCATTGTCGTCTTTGGCAAAGAGTTTGAGATCATCCATGTAGAGTAGGTAATTGAATATTTTCTTATTTATTTTGTAACCATAGCTACTGTTGTTCAGTTCATGTGTAAGAGGGATTAAGGATAAACAAAACAGAAGGGGTGACAGAGAGTCTCCATGAAAGTTTCCACGTCGGATATTCAGACGGTTGGATATGGCAGTGCCCCCGGTGTGACTAAGGTATAGTTTGGTGTTCCACATTCCAATGCTGTGCTTAAGGAAATTTAATACCACAGGAGAGACTTTGTACATTTCCAAAGTCTTAAGGATCCAAGAATGTGGAACACTATCAAAGGCTTTACGATAATCAATCCACGCTGCACTTAGATTCCTGCGTCGTCTCCTGAAATTTTCCAGGATCATTTTATTTATCAGAAGTTGATCCTTGCAGCCATATGAACCTCTTCTGAATCCCTTCTGTTCAAGCGGGAGAATGCTGTTTGTTTCGAGAATGGAATAAGTACGGGTCGTCAGTACAGACGTGATCAACTTATACGTTGTGGAGAGACATGTTATCGGTCTATAATTTTTCGGGTCGTCTGTTTCAGTTGTTTTTGGTATGAGGTGTGTAATACCTTCAGTAATCCATTCCGAGATTTTATTGGGATTATTTATGTTGTTGATAATGTTTTTGCAAGAATTTCCTGGGTAGATGTGAGATGATACAGCCAGAAATTGGGCAACTTGTCATTTCCTGGGGATTTCCATTTTTTGGATTTCGTTAGAGCTTGCCTAACATCATCTGTGGATATATTTTCCCATTCTTGCAGAGGTGTATCCAGCAGTCGTTCTTCTTCACGCCGTATCCATTCTGCATTTGGGTTATATTCCTTTGGGCTGCTCCAAATATTTTCCCAAAATGTCTGTACATTATCAATCGATGGTGGCCTTTCGACATGTATAGGTGTTTTTCCAATTTCCCTGTAAATTATTATTATTATTATTATTGTTTTTGTTGTTGCTGTTTTTGTTTTTGTTGTTGTTGTTGTTGTTGTTGTTTTATTTCTTTTGGTTTCTGGTGTATTCACATTTCTTTCCGGGTCATGACCAGAAATTTAAGTACAGAAAGTGCATCATGAGATATATCCTGAGCAGTTAAAAAAAATCAACAAAAACCCACATATTTTACATAGATAATGCCCTTCGTAAAGTATGTGCTGTACTTATGAGTACAATTTCCTTTATATTTCTTTAAGGCAATGTCAAAAAGGGATTCATTCTTTGAGTGTATTGGAATCTTTTACAAACAATGAAAGGGCTACAATTTCAAATGACCTCATACGCCACATTTTGTAGATGTCGGTTTCAAGGTTGTATTTTTATACATTTTCTGAAGATATTAAAAGATACATATCAGTCTGCAGAGACTGTCATCTCAATAAGGAGAGGCACTGTTTTATCATTGCGGTTTCTAATCACGATGTCAGGGCGATTAGTTTTGATTGTTCTGTCTGTGCGTAATTTGAAGATCCATGAATTTCTTACTGCTCCTATTTCCGTAACCGAGTTTATCCCCATTGATCGCAGCTTCATTTCCATAAGTGTTGCAGAATTTCCAGGACAGATATTGGTCCACTGTGACGTGCCGTCTTTTATATTCGGTTGGTTCCAATACCGCGCAATATTATATATATATATATATATATATATATATATATATATATATATATCTTGTGTGTGTGTGTGTATATATATATGTATATATATATTTATATACACTGCGTGCCAAATTATTATCGGGATAACTTTTTTAATAATATTTCAAAAACCGTCCAAATAAATTCACAGAAAATTTTCACCCAATGTTGGCAACACAGACCTGCGCAATCGCTAAAATTTCTGTACTGATCTGCGCAATATAAACAAACTGGCGCCATATTTGTTATATTATTATTAATTATATAATTATTATATTATAATATTATTAAAAAGTTATCTCGATAATAATTTGGCACACAGTGTATATATATATATATTATTATTATTATATTATTGAATTATTATTATTATTAGTGAATATATATATATATATATATATATATATATATATATATTATTATCACATTTTCTTTTATTTCTAGTGTATACATATTTAATTTCAGAATAATAATAATAATAATAATTAATTATTATTATTATTATTATTATTATTATTATTATTATTCCTATACTAATAAAATTGTAATATATATATATATATATATATATATATATATATATATATATATATATATATAGTGTTTGTCAATATAAGTATTACAGAAAGAGAAATTGAAATAGAGCGTAAAACATAAAGACAGGGTGATATGTAAAGAGACAAAAAGAATTCGACGCACAGAGGCTGGAGGTGTGTCATCTAAGATGTTTGTAATGATGGATTACACATGAATCTTGCCCTAACGATCTGTTGAGGGAATTTCGCCCCTAAAATTCAGGATATATTATGAAATTAAAATATTTCTCTCTTTTTCTAATTTCATCACATTTTTTTACAGACTGAGAGAACTCACACTCTGTTTGGTGCCCGTGTGGAAAGAGAAAGAGAGACAGATAGAGAGAGTAACATAGAAAGACAGAGTGGAGTGTAGAGAGATAAAAAATATCATGGGACATAGAGAGGTTGGATGGTGTTACTTTAGATAAAGGCAGCTGTTTGTATTAAGGGCTCACATCATATTGAGTGTTGAGGATATTGCAGTAATTTTAAGTGTGACTAACCTATTTTTCTTATATGGGGATGGTCATTGGAGTTAAAAATTAACTAGTGCAGCATTAAAATATCTTGGCAATTTTGACGGGTCTTTCTTTATTATTATTATCATCATCATTTTCTTTGATTTCTGGCGTTTACACATTTCTTTCTAAGGTTAGAAATGGCGTCATGACACTTTCCACTGACAAAAAAAAAAAAATTAAATTACATAGATAAAGTCCTTCGTAAGGTGTGGGCTGTACAAGTCAGAACAATTTTTTGTATCTCTTTGAGCATGGACTTCCAGGAATCCCTTCAATTAGTCTACTGCAATCTTTTCCAAAAAGTCCTAGGGCTCCAACTACAACAGGGAATGTTGATGTTCCCAGATGCCACAATTTCGAGATTTCTATTTCAAGGTCCTTGTACTTTGACAACTTTTTGAATATCTTCAAAGATGCATTGCAGTCTGCAGGGACTGCCATATCAATAAGGAGGCACCGTTTTTGTTTGTGGTCTTTAATAACAATATCTGGCCGGTTGGCCTTGATTGTTCTGTCAGTGGGTATTGTGTAGTCCCATAGAATTGTAACCGCATCTGGGTGGTGTTCATACCAGTTTATTATTATTATTATTATTATTATTATAAATGTTAACGTAAGGCATGATCAGATATATGAATAATGAATAAATATTTTCTGCTGGAAAACAACATCTCCTGTATATTTATTGAAAGTAATAATTGTTTTCCTTTGACTAAAACGAAATTACGATGGAAATATTAAAGACAAAATATCGTCTTTTGAATTTCACACCATTGAACTTGTCAGAAAGATAGAGTATAAAAGACTTTTGTATGTCTCAATTTGACTGTTACATTTTTCTTTTATGGAAAAATAATTAGCAGCCCAATAAAAAGCGTCTTATAAAATAAATTTTAACAGGATCATTTCTTCCGCAGTAACATTTCTAAAAGACATAAATCTGAAATAATAAATTTGTTTTAATAACACAAATTCTTAATATAAGGACCTGGGTAAATATTTTAATTGGGAGATCAGCATCAGGTCGGGATAGGGCATATTGATTGTGATCCACCGTAAATAAAACCTATACACGACTGTCGGAACAAGAAGAAAGTACGCTCTCCCTCTCCACCTCTCTCCCTCTATCTCCCCTATATATATATATATATATATATATATATATATATATATATATATATGTGTGTGTGTGTGTGTGTGTTTGTGTGCGCACAGAATAACATACAATCTATCGTATGACATTATAAAATTCATATGTTCGTGTGAAATACAGAAGCTAGTCTTCTAGAAGCAAAATTTAGGCAGGATGGTCAAATGTGCTCTGGAATTTTGAATGTTTATGATGACCTAAACAATCGTAACACTGTTGCTTTTATCAAAAACATTGCAGCTGATTGGTTTCAAGGAAGTATTTAACCTATAGATAAAGTCCAAGAATGTATATAAGCATTCGTCTCTCTCCCCTCCTCTCCCTCCCCATCTCTCTCTCTCTCTCTCTGCATATATATATATATATATATATATATATATATATATATATATATATATATATATGTACTTGTATACGCATACACACATATGTCTAAGGAAACCACACACACATACATATATTGATACACAGAAAGAAAAAAAAATGTGATTGTGAGCGAGGGATTAGATCTTTCTTAGGACGAAACATGTTTTGAGTCACACCATAGCCTATTAATAAGAAAGATGAGTGCTTTTATAAGTCTGTGGAAGCGGGAAGATAGTGCCTGAAATTCATACCATGTATTGACTCAAGATTTGTCAGTTGAAATGGGTCGACAGGACGAGTGGACGTTGGTTGTTCTAGCAGGAAGACACAAATCCACCTAGCCAAGGTTCTAAGCGTATTGGCGTTGTTCAACTTGCATCACTTCAGGGCAGATTGCGCGCTTTCTCCAACTGTTACTCTATGTAGCTCTCAGTATAGTTGCATTTTAAAGTACAGCTGAATGTTGTAGCTTTTGAAGAATCACAAATATGCCTGAGCAGGGCTTTGTAACATGGATTACCTAATAACTCCAACAGGAAGATATACTCTGATAATTTTTAACAGCCCATGATATATACAAACACTCTCGCGCAGACATGCAAACAAACACACACACACACACACACACACACACACATATATATACATATATATATATATATATATATATATATATATATATATATATATATACCAAATTTTGTCATTGAAAAAAAACAGACGACATGCGAAAAAAAACAGATGTCATAATTTGTTGAACAGGTACCACTGCTCTACCGGAACCTCATTTCGAAAGTAACTCATATTTTGATACAATAGTTGTCAGTGAAAATGAATACCCTACAACCACTTGTAAAAATGAAAAAATGATTGAAACAAATGATTTCCACCTATTTTTTGCAGTTAATATTAAGAATGTATGTGCTTATAAAACTCAGTAAATTTCAAAATATGTTATTACAAAATTTACTTGAAAATGAAACAGTACTAGAGATATTAATTTAATTTTATAACTAAATTTGAAATTTAAATTTTTATTTTCTGTTTTTGAAACCTGGTAATTCCTGTGTAGCGATAGAACCCTATTTTTAAATTAGTAAATTTATAATATTTATGCTCTGCAGAATAGCACTGAGCACTGTTTTTCAAAATAAAAATAATTCCTAAGAACACCGGATTATAAATCTTACTGTTCTTTCTCTTTATTTTCACACACATATATTTGTCAGTGTGTGTCTGTGTGTCAGTGTGTGTCTGTAATAATAAAGAACATATATAGAAGAAATATATATTTTAAATATCATATGTGTACGAAAGAAAATATATATATAACAAAAATGAATCACAAGTTATAAAATGAAATAAAAATGAAAATTAACAAACAATTAAAATGATAAAAATATGGTAAATGAAGATAGAAAGGTAAAAATAAATTAATAATGTTTTGGAAGTTACTTACACAGAGAGAAAGAATAAAAAAGATGAAAATGTGTAAAGCAGAGATTGTATATAAAAAGTGAGTCTTAATATAGAAAAAAAAAGAAAAAAAAAACGATTCTCTCAAACAAATAAATCGGAGAGAAAAAGAATCAATCAAGCATTCATCGTTAAAAGCGATAAGGAAAAAAGCTATTCAAGTGTTAATCTAATGAGCTTTTTCTTGGTAACATTCGCTGGCTTAGGTATCCCTCTAAAGTCTCCACTGAATATATTACACTCGATATCATCCATTAGAAAATAAAAGGAATATAAAACGACGGAATCAAATAAAACTTAAAAATGAAAACCTTGAGGATGATGGAACTGTGCGCCACTTTTTGTAGGAAACAAAAGATTAAATTCTTTGTAGATGAAAAAAAAAAATTACGCTACGCTGCAGTTTCGTTTTATATGAAAAAACGTCACGTTGTCCTTTTTCTTAACAGATGTCTTTTGTTTTATTTTCACTGGCATATAGGATTATTTATTGCACGGCGAAAAAGATTTAATGGATCCCGACTGTTAATTCCAACTCTAACTGAACACAGGAATCAAGTAACCGATGAACGCATTTCACTTTGGATTTAATACTTCTCGACGCCATTTTAATTTCTCGTAATGTATCGGTTTTAAATGCTTGATTGTGTACGTGCACAAGTTACAGTCTTTTAAGGTGTGACAATGAAAATATAACAGAGATTGGATTGTATATAAAACCAGAAAAAAAAGTGAAAAAAGCAATTAAGACCTGAATTTCTCGAAGGTTCTTTTTTACATCCAAAATAAACCACGAAAAGCATAAAAGAATATAAACTTGAATTTAACATGAGATCATAAATAAATGCCATTGGAAAATATCAGACAACAATTTGTTTGTTGGGGAGATGCAATACGATGAAATAGAATAGCTGACGACACATTGATTCTTGTCAAGCGCCATTTTTCATTATGACGGAAACATTGGAATAGGTCTTGAAATGCGAAGACACTACGAACGCTAATAGAATTTGTTCAACCCAGTAAGAGTGACCCACAAGCGAGTAAACTATATTGACTACGAAACATTATTAATCAATAATTTTAATAAAATTTGATAAATTTACATAAAGTTATAGTGTATATTCTCTTGTTTTCTGTGTTAATAGTGATGGATCGTTATCAGTGGAGAATATGAAATAGTCGTGCTGAGATAAAAAAAAAAAAATCTCTCCGATTTCAATGCGTTAACTTTCGCAGAAATAATTTTTGGAAATATATAAATAGAGCACCTCTCCACTTAAACTATGGATTAAAGAACCTATCAAACAGATCTCTTTTCACTTGGATTACAGCTCGTCTAGGAAAATGGCAACTTGTAAGGCAAAACCAGTTGGATGTAGAGCTGAAAACAAATCGCTATAATACTGATAAATTGGGACCAAACTCGTTAAATATAATTCAGTTAAAAGTCTCTGCTTCCCTACCGTTACAACATAATAAAATAGAAACAATAAATAATAACATAATAAAATAGAAACAATAAATTTCGACTCGCCCGGCGTGAACAAAAACCACTTCTCTAAAATTTGCTTGTTGAACATTCATTTGTTCAGATTTTAGGAGAGGTAGCCGTGTGTATTTGGCTACTACACGTTGCTTAATAGAATCGCGTCCATAATTAAATGATAAAATTTACAAAAAAAAACATTGCTATTCAACAGATTAATTAATAAAAATTATTACAGTAATTATCCTGAAGAAAAGTATCTACTTTATATGAAATCTGCATAGAAATTGAAAACATTAACTCATATAACATTGTAAGATAATTATGAACAGTCTTGTTACGCAATACACACGGGCATGGACACATACAAACATAGACGCGCGCACGCACTCTCTTACACACACATATATATATATATATATATATATATATATATATATATATAAGAATGGATGGATAGATGTATGGAGATAAGATGGGAGATTCTTCAGAAGTTAAACTTAGGGCTATAGAAAAAAACATTCAGTATTGGTTTTGGAATTTTACTCATTTTTTCTTCCAAGAAGCCATTCGTCTTATTTTCCTCCTTCTATTTACAATGCTCGAAGCACTTTTCTTCTTATTTCGTTTTATCTTTTTTAATGAACATTTTCTTGCACCTTCTTTTTTCCCCTATCAAGCAGATGCTAGTTGTCGTTCTGGAACATGTCAATAGCAATCGATCACTTTTAATTGTATTTCTTTCTTCTACTTTTTTTTTCTTCCATTTTTTAACAACTAATATATTGTTTTATTTTTATTACTTGAAACAGTCCTTTTTTGCAACGCATTTAAATTCTCATTGGACTTATTTTTTCTATTTATTTTTCAGCCTGTCCCATTTGTTTGCAATTTTTCTCGACTCATTGTTCTTCCGTTTGGCAATTTTTTTTACGGATGTTAGCGTTATTTTCTACTGGAAATTTTATGACTATATTTTATTCTATTTTGT
The DNA here is from genome assembly GCA_903632075.3 of Acanthosepion pharaonis. NCBI lineage: Eukaryota > Metazoa > Mollusca > Cephalopoda > Sepiida > Sepiidae > Acanthosepion > Acanthosepion pharaonis. The sequence goes on from CAHIKZ030002112.1 coordinate 1,587,204, forward strand.
AAAAGAATTGTTCTTTCATTCCTCAATGTTTACACTGCTTTTTTTTTCCAAATAATCCCTGACGACTTCATTCTTTTGTCTTTTCGTCAGATTTATTCAATATTGAGTTTATGCAATTACGCTTTTCTCTCTCTTTTCTTTCAATCGTCTCCATTTTTTCTTTCAATTTTATTTTGTTCCTCATTCAATTTTATTTCTATATTTCATTCTTCTTACATTTCTTTCTGTATTTCTGTCAACTCATTTTGCTTATATTTCCTCGTATTTGTCTCCTGCAAATTTTAACTTCTTCAGTTAAATCTTTTCGTGTGCTTCGTTCCGCCATTTTGCTTTGTAATTCACTTCCATGATTTTCATTTCTTATTTTTCTATCTTCCCACGATTATTTTAAAGATCTTATTCACACATTCATTTATCACACTCTCCTTACCAACTAATTATATATATCTCTTTCTTCTTCGATTTATTATACGTTTATATATCGTCACTTTCATTGATTTTATGCATATAACAACAATTTATTTCTTACTTTTATTCCTGATTATTCATTTTTCTTTTTCTGAAAACATTTTCCTGTCCGAGACTCAATATTTCCTTCCCATTTCTTTCTATATTATTTATTTATACTTATTCCTTTCCAATAATTATTTTACAATTTATTCATACACTTAAGGATTTTTCTTTTCAAAAGGAAGTCAGTCATTTTATCTTCTTTCCCATATTCAGCTCCTTTCATTTTACTGAACTATTTTATACATATTTTCCTTTGCATTTTACTCATTTGTCTAATGTTTCTTCCATAATCTATTTCTTCATTTATCTTTCTTTTTATGTCCGTCATTTACTTATTATTTACATGTTTCTTTCCTTGTGACATTTTATTTTATTTTATTTCTCATTTTTTCTCTTCACTCACATTTATGTTGTCTTCTTTCTTTTTTTATTGCCTTCCATCTCCATTTCTTTTATACGTTTTAACCTTTTTAACATAACTTCTTTCGAGATTTGGTATCTCCTGCCTTTCAGTCTCTCGTTACCTTCCATTTTGTTTCCCTTCCCAATGATTTATTTACTTTCCTACATGACTGCTTCCTACATTTTATTCGTCTCGTCTTTATCCACACTTTTCTTCATTATAATTTTAATGAGACAGAAGAACAAACAGAACTCATTTTGTATCGGCAGACAACTAAACAAACAAAATATTCCTTTTATTTTAATTTTTTTCTTCCCTTTAAGAATCCAATTAAAACGTTGTTCACATAAATAATTCATTGTCAGACACTCACAACGTGCTAAATAATGCAAATTTGCAAATAAATGATTTTTCAAAAAGTTACCGACCTAAATAAGCGTAAACAAAATAAGTGATGGCTATTGTTGACAACAAGAGGAAAAAAAAAGTTTTGGTAGTTGCAGTTAAAAGAAGCGCCACGTTTTTGGATTTTTCTTCGTCTCTCATCTGGCGAAGAAGCGATAAAAATAAACAATCGAGTCTTGGTTGATCGCTTGTATAGGACTAGAAAACAAAGGATTCCATCCAACCTGTATTAAACAGACATCTTTTTCAGTGCCAGTCAAGCTCAAAGCTTTGTACTATTTATCCACGCTGTTCGCCGTGCGATGAAAAATATCTTCAAAAACGTCATCTGCAAATCATTCCTTTGAAATATTGCTAATTACAGCAGAACAAAGTAAATAGAAAAACTTTAGAATGAGCGACATTGAAAACAGTGATTCTACTTGGGATATTTTGGCCAACTGTCAGGAACTGCTTGATAAGAAGAAATCTGGACGTATTTGCTGTTAAAGCAATGTAATGTAAGACTATAGTTGCATATGCGCGACAATTCTCTGTCTCGTATATAAACGAAAGAAACTATTATAACATATGAAATCACTCCTTAAAGAGTTTTCAAACATCTTATCGTCACGGGATTTAGCGTGTCGTTAACTCATATTCATTTTAATTCTGAACCGTAAATGCTAGGAATATCAAATGTATAATTATTTGTAGTTTAGATTCACTTTTGTTATTAAATAAGTTATGATTAATTCAAATACAAATATAAATTATTATTCACTTTAAACGGAATTCTTGAGGCAAACGAGAGAAGAAATCAATCATTTATCATGAATATCATTCATTCACACGAGTGGATAGTAGAGAACATAACTTACCAATGTTCTGATATATTTATTAAATATTAAGAACCAATCTGAATCAATATGAAAATATAAAAGAAATTCTCAGAATATTTTTAAAGGAAGACATTATTGTTTCCTGTTTGAGCACAAGTATTGAGTCTATCAATTTTCTATGTTTTCTTTGGTTCATTTTCACTGTCTATATTTGACAACTATCATTGCATTTTTAGATCACTATTGTCAAACTCAGATGAACTTTGACTTAATATCGTCGCCTTTTCATATCTTGTGGAAAACCCTTACGTGAACATCATAGTGTTATATATCTGTCTAATACAATTATTCATTTATAAGTTAGTGTTCTCTAATGCTTATCAGAGGGGAAAATGAAATTGTCGATACGTGTTCTAATTTAAATTTTACTCTCTTACGTTATCTTCTCAATAATGTCCTTAGGCAAGGCAGGAATGTGTAGGCGACCGGAGGGGGAGATGAAAAGAAAACAGGCGCATTTCCTGCTAGAAAGTCCAGCTACAAGAAAATGGCTGGACATGAATTAAGTCCAACTAAAGATAAAGAACACAAACAAATATATATATATATATATATATATATATATATATATATATATATATATATGAACAAACATATTTATTAAACAAAACAATTTTACAATGGACATAGACAATAATATTTGTGTGTGTGAACGTTTGTCTCTGTTCTTTGATGAATGTTCGTACGTACTCGTACGTGTGTATAATGTTCATTGCGTCTCCCACAAATGGGAAGACGCGAATCTTCTAAGAGAGCTTACATTGCAGTCGCTGAAATGAAGCAATGAAAAAGTTGATTTACCTCACTTCCACGCGAGGTGGGATGCGGCACGAGGTCTGAAGGAAAGAGAACGAGGCAAGAAGTCGCCCAGTATTTATAGTATAGGGAGAATGACCGCTAGTGACAATTTTCTAATTAAGGAGTTAGATTAAATTGCCGGATAGACTGAGCTCCCTACAATGGAATGGTAATCAATTTAATAATGAAACTGAATTCCATATAGTATAGAAGGCAAAGTGAAACCACTACACTGTGATCCCAAATAATGACAATTGTAAAACCGATCATAAAAACAAGATATCGATGAAAAGCATGACTGTCTGCTTCTTTAAATCCTGTGGCATTGAAACTACTGTCTGTCTCATTTTAAAGGGTACGTAATTTTCTTCAGCTGGAATACTAATTATATTTTTCATGTTTTACTAGTAGATATAAACAGATACATGTTACAAAAATATGGGAAAAATATAGAAAGAATTGGACGAATCATCAGAGTAACAATTATGTTCTACACATCAAATATACCAATAAAAGTAGAAACATGTTTCCTTTTGTTGTTAGTACATATTTTACTATCGACAACATTGAATATATTGATCACATATTGAAACGGTAATAAAGTTGAAATCCTTTATTAAAACACTTATAACAAATATTTCGATGTAAACTTTATCCTCTAGTATATTTAGTATACGATAAACCGTAAAACTGGCCGGGAGTAAATAAAGAAAATTCAAAGATTAATCATAATGATGCATACAAATGAAGATTTTTGTTAACTACAAATATAATCGTTTTCATGAGAAAATCTATTTTATAGTAAAAACGAAACATGTTCGTGTCACATGTATAAGGGAAGCATCGTATAAGATTTATCATTATTTACGAGTTGATTTCCATTCATTTCTGCTTAATTTGGACAGAAAAAAGGAATAATATTTTATTGCTTACTTTTTTTATTTACAATTCGTGTGTTAATTAAAAAGGCAGCGTATGTTTCACTTCGATTAATATTGAAAATTTTCCAGTGATTGGGATGTGACGCATTCACCCATAGATCATTTTCTTGTGGACATAAAGTTTTTCAATATTCATACAATTTTAAAAATCGATGTCGGCCGTTATAATTTATTGTGATTAGTGCGCGGGTTTATTTATTGGAAAAATGCAATGTCAGCTCTTGAATCCATTCAAATTGAAATTCCTATATTGAATGATATTTTTCAAAACAACTGAGTTTTTAACGATTGACGATTATGGCTCGTAGAATTTTTATTTTTATTTATAGGTAATATAATATATTATGTTAATAGATATCTTATTATCATAGACGAAAAGATTTTGTGAAATGGGTTAGAATTGCGACATGAACAGCAGGGTAAGTGATTAACCTTCCAGATGCAGTAAATTTGATGCGCAATGTACCAATACGGGCACAATTCGGAATGCAGTTATGTGATCATATATATATATATATATATATATATATATATATATATATATATATATATATATATATATATATATATATATATATATATATGAAAATAGTTTTTATGTATGCTGTATTTATAGGTTTATGTGTTCAATAGCGTATGTAAAAGCACCACATACATGGCTTGAAAATTACATTTAAGCACATGCATGGTATAAAGATAAGCTACATGTGGTAGCAAGGCTTCTGATCGGGAGTTTGAAGGATTCGATGAGCAGGGAACCGCATCTTAATTGCTGTCATTCTCAGGTCCACCCTGATCCGGATTAGTGGCTCCTTTTGGGTTTCAGTTATGGGCAAATAGTTAACTCAATACTAGGGACAAATCATTATGAGTGTATGAAAATACATTTTATATTAAGCATATCAGCAATAGTAAAAAAAATACCAGAAATACATTTTTTAAAGAAAAGTACTAATGTTCCCAAGAAAACTAAATTTCGAAATTAAATGACCCATAACTAATTTATATGCCGCTAAATAGCGCACACACACACACACACACACACACACACACACACACACACACACACACACACACACACACATATATAGTCGATCCTCCAGATCTACAAATCCACAATTCGCCCTTGTATGGAGTATTGCTGCCATATATGGTCTGGTGTCCCTTCGGTTTGCCTCGGGGTTCTTGATAGGCTATAGAGGCGGATATGCAATGTGGTTGGCCCTGCCCTGGCGTCTCGTCTACAGTCACTTTCTCACAGACGCGCCGTCGCCTCCCTCTGTCTCTTCTACAAATACTTTCATGGAAATTGCTCCGAGGAGCTGCATTCGCTGGTTCCCAGACGTCATGAGTTCAAGCGACCTACGAGGCTGGCATCCAGCTCTCACCCCTTCACTGTCGAAACTCTTAAATGTAGCCGTATCTTCTACTCTAATAGCTTCATGTCTCGCACCTCTCGCTTGTGGAACTCCCTTCCCTTTTCCTGTTTCCCTGTCAGCTATAATCTCCAGTTATTCAAGTGTAATGTCAATCGACATCTCCAGTTGACTTGATCTATCCACTACCCTCATCCTTTCTTCTATCACTCCTATCTGATCTTGCTCTAAATTTTCTGTAACCCTTGCGACCTAGTGGCATCCAGCCTTGCTTGGGGTGAATGCTTAATATATATATATATATATATATATATATATATATATATATATATATATATATATATATATATATATATTTACAGGGTGAAATGAGATTGTCTTCTAATTTATACGAAAATGAAAATAACATTCACAACTATTTTTAACAGATATATTTACCAAAATTGAACAAAAATATCTAAAGAGTAAATTTTTTCTTCAAAAATCTCCATTTGTTTCAACCAAAGCCTCCAGACAACTGCAAATCTTCTGGAAATGTCTCATTGTTTAAGTAGGTGAATACTTTTATAATCCTTTACTTCAGTTCATTTTTGGTGATATAAGGAGTTTTGTTGGTATTTCTTGCTCAACTGCTACCCACACTTAAAGATAAAGGAGTTTCAGCCTGGGGAGTTAGGTGGCCAGATGCCAGGATGGATAGGGTTGAAGGAATTGTCTGACAATCATGACTGGGTTCCCCTGCTTGTGTGGCATGTTTCTGACTCATTTTTCCAGACATTCTTCCAGTAGCCACACTCTTGACCCAGAGCAACACTATCTCCCCAAGGCACATTTTTAGGCTTCCTTTTTATGTCTGAGGTCCGGTGAGAAGATGAATGGAGGCATAACTTCATCATCAGTGGTGATCACGTCAGACACAATTATTTTGACTTTCAATTCTTTCAGATTTCTCTGCACTTAAATATTCGTATTTGAGCTTCCGGTGGGAATGCCGTTTCCAAATTTCCCTACGGATTAAATTTTCGATATCGTTTTGTTTTTCTTATAGATGGTGCCAAACTTACCCTACTATACTGCGTACACGAACAAATCAAAGACAAATAAAGCGCATGCGCGAAATTAAAAATAGGAAATGGCGACAATGTGCTCATCGCAATCTGTATATTCAAAAGAGAATATAGTGTATGGACAAAGAAGCAGATTATGCAGACAAGCTAAAAATTTCTATTGTAAAATATAAAATATCTGATAAATAATTATTCTATGTGCATGATTGTATGTGTGCGTGTATATGCGTGAACGCATTAAGATTATATTGGAAGGAGAAATAGATTTAAATTTCAGAAACCAACATTTACATAATCCCTGCCATTTCCATAACTTGATAGTTCCAGGAATGTAGAAAAAGAGATATAAGTAGGAAGTTTAGTTTATATATATATATATATATATATATATATATATATATATATATATATATATATATATATATATATTTGCTGTTGACGACAACATCAAACATAATTCTAGGGCATAATTATGGCCCTTGCAAATGTTCAATCGATTCAATCGTTTACCTTTCATCGAACACAAATTTGAAGTGTTCCATTATGGAACTTTTATCATATAAAGCTCTCCTCGAAAATTAAGCTTTATATTGCTTTCATTTCAACGGATGATGCTACTGTATCAAAAATGATTCCGATTTAAACGTAAATTTTCAGAACTAAAATATCATATGAATTTTAAGAAAATGATTATTCATCACCTTTTTTTGTTTTTTACTTCAATTCTGATTCACTTGTTTCTATGATTTGGCTACGACTGAATTTCTTGATTAATTCGTTTTCATTTTCAATCGCTTTGTGGTGATATATTGATTAAAACTTTTCCAATGATCTTTTTCATGATGATTATAAAAAATTACCTTTTAATACTGGAATCAAATATGGAGTTCAAATTACATCAATATATATCACTTATTTAGGGTTCGATGCTGTATTTTATTATTTTTTTTATATAAATTAAGTCTTTGGACTGTTTTAATATCCCTATGTATTGAACAAACAAACAATAATCCAAAATAACTGGAAGTAAAAAAATATCCTAAGTTTCGTAGATGACAGCAACATAGAGAGCCTGGCAATATTTCGATATATCCTTGTCTGTGTGAGTGTCTCTGTGATCCTGTGTGTGCGTGTGAATAGATAAATCGATAAACAGAGCGAGAGATAGAGAGATAATGAACATAGATAGATAGATAGATAGATAGATAGATAGATAGATAGATAGATAGATAGATAGATGTGAACAGACGTGGATATATTAGATGGATTGATGTGTACAAACGTACAAAGATTGATAGATGTAAACAAACGTAGAAAAATAGATAAATTGATATATAGATAGATAGACAGTTAAATAGATAGATAGATAGATAGATAGATAGATAGATAGATAGATAGATCTAAATGTGAGCTTTCTTGAAATGTTTCCTATTTTTCATGGTATTGATCATTATAATTATCTATTTAGAATTTCCATTGTCATTTTGAAGATAACCATGAAGAAATAATCGGTTGACTTCAAAGGAGATGATGTATTTTCTTAAAATAAACTGAGTGAAGACAAGTTCACCGAGAACGTTGAGGGACTGTCAGAGGAAAACGTAGGTGGCGTCTCAGTTTATTGATTTCAGCAGTCAACGATGGTAGTATCTTCAGTCAATAATCTGCATATATTTATTTGGCATAATGTTAAATATTTCCCCATTCTTCCAGTACGCAGTATTCATTGTTAGTTTTCTAAAAGAAACGTAAATAAGACTCTGAGTAATAACTGCAATTATTTTTGGACTACTTATATCTGATGTAAAATGTGATTTTTCACAAGTATGTACACACACACGCACACACACACACACACACACATATATATATATATATATATATATTGCGTCAGATTGCTAAGGCTACCAGTTTTTTCTGCAAACTTGACTATCGCTTGTGGAATAACCGGAGTATTCGACTGGATAAAGAAATTCGGGTTTACAGTGCTGTTGTCCTTACCATCCTTTTATACGGCTCAATATCGTGGACTCCATACAGGTACCATATACGCCAGCTGGATGTTTTCCATAAAAGCTTTCTGCGTGCCATCCTTGGAGTTAACATTCAAGATAGGAGATCTAATGTAGACCTTCTTAACAGGTGTAACATTGGAGGAATCAAAACTTCTCTCATGCAGTCTCAGTCTTGAGACTGTCTGATATCCTAATGTACAGCCAGTGAGATCAGGTCTACAGGAATCTAGGACGATCATGTCTAAGATACAAGGATTAGCTGAAGAGTTCCCACAATATTCAATTTTGCTCAATATGGGGCCTCCTTTGTAAATCACTAGCGGGTCTTAAGTGCCATTTAAGATTATCGCAGAGAATTTCATAACTGAATCAACTGGTTATTTTGTCAGATCCTCATACGTCGAAACCGACGGGAGAGTCAATATATATATATATATATATATATATATATATATATATATATATATATATATATATTAGTTGTAAATATATTGTAATATATGTATGCGCTTGGCTTGTAGAAATAAAGTAGAAAATGTGATGTTATCTGATATTTTTATTTAAAATCTGTGATCCTGACAAATACAGGAAACATGCACTAACACACACACACACACACACACACACACACACACACACATATATATATATATATATATATATATATATATATATATATATATATATATATATATATATATATGGAGAGAGAAATAAAACACGCACCGACACACACACTCACACACAGTTATCTATAGCCTTATAGATATTCATGGGTAAATGTCACCATCGATGTTTTTTGATCCTTCCCGGAAATAACAGGTGAACAGATATCTCTTTAGTTGTCACTTACCTGTTCAGCCGCTATAGCCCCCAGGAATCACTCTTTCCGTTTGTACCATCATTAATAGTTCCTATTACAACAGACGACTCTTTGTGTCTGCCCGTAATAATTGTAAACGTGTCCTCAAATATGCTAAGTCTTTGTTTGCTGTTGGAACGAGGCACCCCAAAACCTCTAACAAGTTTGCTTCTCGAGACTATTGGCGGTGGCGTAATTTTCTGATAAAGCAGGTTGTTTTGATCGTAAATTATCTTCCATTTCCATTCTTGCCTCATCTGAAGTTCCATCTAATCTCTATTGTATGATATACATATAACTCCGTACATGTTTTCTACAGAGAATCTGGACTTGATTGTATTCCTGCCTTTGCCCTTATGCACTAGGCATGATGAAATTGATGTTATCCCTGCAATAGACTTGAAGAAATGTTATGATTTGCACACCAATTATTCAGCAATAATCAGCAAGCACACCCGTGCATATACACATATAAGCGCACGTGCGCATGCACATACACAAGCAAGACAACAAAGCCACTAAGACACATCGGGATACAGATCGTAAAAGTGTATGTGAACAAAAAAAAAGAACATGTACAATAGAGACCAATGAAAGTTCAGGAATTAAGAAGAAACAAGATAATAATGATCATTGCATTTAATTTAATATCAATGAAAGACAAGCTAGTTTCCTAAAGACCATTCATTATTTAATGGAGTATCCAACAACTCGTATTACTGCTGTCAGGTTTGAAAATGTACAGAGATTAACAACAAATTAATCCAACTCAATCCAAATCCTAAAAGCAATTCTCCTACAGATCACTTAATAAAGTTTCAAAATTTTCTATGAATCTTTTTTTTATTGATTTAGATCTGATGATTTACAAAGACGCTGTGAAATCAACGTTTCCCTCACATTGAACATTTCTTTCGTTTTCAAATCAGTATTTTTCGCATCGGTAACTTATTGAAAAATAATTTATCGCTCGTTTGAAAAACGCGTGTTCTTCCGTAATAATTTAAGCATCGCCTTCACCAATTCCTTCTTTCTTTTACTGCAAATAAATGAACGAAACATCATTTTACTTTCCATAACGTTTTTTAAAGTGGAATTCTTTTGTATGAAATACATTACATGTAATATGCTTTTTCTCGAAACTTCTCAACAAACGATTTCAGCAAATAAATAAATAAATAAAAATCTGGAGATAACTTAAGAATATACGAGTACATAAGCGGGTAAAAATATATATCTACTTAAATACGGGTATGCCCTAAAAATAACGCGCGAAAAATGAAAATGAGTCGGATTCAAAATAAAATCATATCTTTGGTTATGTTTTGGATACGAAGCAGATATTCGAGCAAATATGAACGAGAAAATGTCCATTGAGACAAATAGAAAATTATTTAACCTTGATGCTCTCCGTAACCGAGGGGTCAATGCACGATGGATAAGATGGTGGTTACTACTGCAAAAGGCGACGCAATTTCATACCCTGCCAGAGGTTACATCATTTTCATAATGTTTGCAAGCTTTTATTTTTCAATAGAAAATCTATCCTTTTCAATGAACCTAGTTTAGTTTTGTCTTTTATCACTTTAAAGAAACATTACTCAGTAAAAAAACCCATGTCGACTTTAAGAAAAAAAATAGGCCAAATTAATCTACAGATTTTGAATTATTATACATACTTCTGGAATTATTTTCTAATGGAATAAATCAAGTCGCGTTTTCTGATGAACATTATAGAATAGGACATTACGTCTAGCACAAGTTTTTCTAAGATGCTGTATTTTTGCGAATGTATAATAAACTTTATTTGCCTCAGCATCTCTTTTTAACATCCATCCATTTGTGTTTAAATTATTAATGAATGATTTTGCTATCTTTTTTTTTATGGGGCAAACAGCGAAATTCAATACGCTACTTTTACACATCTCGATAACCAGATTTATCTAATCAGGGAATTTACTTTCATTGTTTTAATGTCTGGTTACGACACCCTTGACTGAATAATGAACATGTTAACTTTGATAGACTTTATTACCCTATATAATCTGTATGATCTGTGCCAAAATCGAACTTGAACTATATCTTATCACTTATATCTTACATGGCCAATATCTCGAATTCATTCCACATTTTAATTTCCGGTTTTTTATCTTAATAAGGGTCGACATTTCTTTCATAGCTAGTATTTATGAATCTTGTTCACCGTATAATTTTTTAATGTTTCATATGTTTCACACTCCATACCACTTTCAATCGCTAGGAAGTTGTAATGAACAAGAGCAGCATACAAGCCGTAGTGTTCTGAAATTTTATGGCAAGAACAATTTGACATTTAGCAAAGTAATTAAAATCATGCAACTTGCATAACATTCAAAATGCAGTATTATACTAAGAGAATAATTACTTCTTAAACTTACACCAACATCTTATAAAGACATCTGTTAGAACTAATATGTCATATTCTATAATTTTCATCAGAAAAAGCGATTTGATTATTTCAATTAGAAAATAGTTCCAGAAGTATGTATAATAACTCATAATCTGTAGATGAACATAGGCTATTTTTTCGTAAGTCAAGATTAGCTTTTTACTGTATAATTCTTCTTTAAAGTGATAAAAGACACAATGTGACTAATCAAAGTCTGATTCATGAGAATATAAACTCTGACCCTCTGGAATACGCAGTCGTTACCAAATTGTCACTATCAAATTTGTTGATTGTAATATTTGGCACGAAAATGAGTGAGAGAAGGATGACAAAGATAAATCGTAAAATATATATTATATAAAGCATTCAGTGTCATAAGAAATCGATTTAGAATAAATCGAAGTTGTAGCTAATTATATATATTATGATGGACAGTGAGCTATAAACACATACACATATATATATATATATATATATATATATATATATATATATATATATATACATACAAATGTATAAATGTTTCAACAAATAAATTGTAATGTGTGTGTGTGTGTGTGTGTGTGTGTGTGTGTGTGTGTGTGTGTGTGTGTGTGTGTGTGTGTGTGTGCATACAGGTAATAGCCGAAGAGAAACATAACTACAAAATGGTGCACTGGTATCTCGGAATTATTTTTATCGTTCTGTGGAAGTATTTTCTAATCAGGGACACGTGATTTAGACGATCGTCTGGCCGAACCATTCCGCGTCTGTGAATTTCACATGACAAAGATGGCCGACAGATATTCTTCTTTGATGTTCTATTTTCGCTTTGATTACAAAGAAATGAAGAAATGGCGGCATTGCCTTCTCTCTGTGGTTTCTTTGGGTTGAGTCGTCAAAGAATTCGATGACGGCATTCGGGAAGATATATGATACAGATGTGGGGAGGTATATTTTGAATAGGTTCCCCCAAGCAATGGCCATCATTAAGGGATACGACTAGTATTATTAATGATAATAAAATAATGCTACTAATAACAATCACAGAAAATGAAAGAGATATTAACATAAAAGAGCAAGGGTTATGATAAAAAAGGAAATATAGAAAATGTATCGAATATAGTGTATTAGAGATTGGAAATATGAGTTAACGGGTATGTGCACAGGCAACTTTAACAGCATCCCTGCTATATCAAAGTTTTTTGTTTTTTTTCGGAAAGGGATGACGTCATTTCATATACTGTGCAGATATGTGTCAAAGAGCATAATAAATAGGGTTTTCTAGACTGTGCGTTTGACAGTTTTATAAGCCCTATTGTAACTTCAGAACCATACTAAAGCAACGGGCATTCACTCCATTTTCTTAACGAAGACGTTATTGCAATTCCCGAATAAAAGAAATCTGTAGAGAGCTTTGATCTCCTGTTAACGTGGCATGAAAATGTTCGTGAATCCTATTATGATGACAGTAAAAATGAGTAATGAGAAATTACTGATGTAAGCAGTGGGGGAATAATTCTAATGTTTGGTAGTAAAAATATATGTATTGAATTAGAGGATATATAAGACTCAAAAATACTCAACATAAATAATGCTTATATACACTGCGTGCCAAATTATTATTGAGATAACTTTTTTATAATATTTCAAAAACCATCCAACCAATTCACACAAAATTTTCACACAATGTTGGCAACAGTGACCTGTGATTTTTCGTACTGATCTGCGCAATGTAAACAAACTGGTGCCATATTTGTTATCAGCACGGTGATTTGAGGGTGCCAAATTATTATAAAGGTTTAGTAAAATTTCCAGAATTGAGCAAACAATACGTTTATTAATGTTGCACATGAATGTTTATGATCAAAAGAAGCTAATAAATAAGATAATCAAACAAATAATAACAGATACAAACAAAGGCACAGTTTTAAACAAATTAATAGAGAATGTGCTTTCTCTCTTTTGAAATTACTTGAAGTCAACGATCCATAGAATTTGTTAATTGTAGGATGTCATCTACTGTAATGCCGCGAGATATATCAAGAATTGCTTCCCACAACTCAGCGTTGCTCCTGAATTGTCGTCCGTTGGCGTACAGTCTTTGCTTCATGATGCTCCAAAGGTTTTTGATTGGGTTCAAATCTGGAGAATTTGCTGGGCACTTCATTTTACGAGGTCCATCGAAGACTAACTGTTTCAAATATTCAGTAGTCTTGTTAGCAGCGTGTGAGGGAGCATTATCTTGCATAAAATCAATGGCCCTTCTGAAGGCAACTCTTTGCCTTTTCATCCACGGCTCAAGATGCTCCTTCATAAACGCTATGTATGCATCAGCAGTCATTTTGACGCCATCTGGTACTCTCCATGGGCTCATTAATGTTTTTCTAATAATACCACTCCAGATCATTATGCCTCCACCGCCTTGTTGGCGTCTCAAACTCTGATGGCGATTCTGTCTGTTCATTACCGAGCCTTTGCACCATCTATCTGGTCCATCAAGTGTTGCTTGAGTTTCGTCTGTAAACTAAACTTTAGAGAAGTCAATCTTCATATTGTCCTCGGCCCATTTCAATCTATTTTGTATGTGATTTTCCGTCAACGGAGGCTTCGATACAAATTTGACTGTTGTTGCTATTCCCCACAGATACAGACACCGAGTACTTTTAGACACAGTAGGATCCCCAATGCGACTGAAAAGCTCTTGACCGGTAAGTCCAGGGTTCATCGTGGCCTCTCGTTTAAGTCGTGACATGAGACGACGTGAAATAACCTTCAGCTTGCCTTTATCTGCCCTTTTGCGTAATTTGTAGGGTAGGCGGTGAACCTTTTCACCGTTTGATGACACCTCCCTATCATTTTAGAAATTTCTAGGGAAGATTTACTTTTTGAGAGTTCTGGAGTCATAGTTTTCTTTTCAGCATCACTTAAAATCCTTTGACGGCCCATCTTTTCATTAAATTCTTACAATTTTCTAATAATTTGGCACGGTCAAATCACCGTGCTAATAACAAATATGACGTCAGTTTGTTTACATTCCGCAGATCAGTACGAAAATGTCAGGAATTCCGCAGGTTAGTCTTGCCAACATTGTGTGAAAATTTTGTGTGAATTCATTGGACGGTTTTTGAAGTATTAGAAAAAAAAAGTTATCTCGATAATGATTTGGCACGAAGTATACGAACATTATATATCTATGTTACAAATCTGTCTATATTTCTGAGCTGAAGTATTATGTACTCCATTTACATTATTCGGACTATTATCCTCATTTTTGTCGCGATATTTACTACAACGTTTCGGCCGTTGTACGCCCCGGCCTTCTTCAGGTGTTTGGAATGTCAATCTGGACACTTTATTTCGTGCAATGGTTAGACTGGTCTAGTTCATCGTGACATGTTTAATGGATGTCAGTTGTCAGTTATCTCCTGTTAATTCCCCTCTCCAAGTTCTCCACTGCTTTAAACGGGTATTGAACTCACACACTTTGGGTCCTGTCACTGGATCTAACCGACGTTTTTATCCACTCTGTCATGCGTCCTTGAGGACATCTATGTATGAATTTGTAGTTATTATAAACGTATTGTCTCAGCCATTTTTTTTTACCAGTGCTTATATTGAAATTTTTAGGCACAGTGGATAAAACATTCAAGACACAATGGCCACAAATGCAAATGAATGACAAATGAAACTCAGTCTACATATCTACAACGCATCATCTACCGTATAAATGTAAATGGGAGGATCCCGCCGGCAACATTTGTACAATTAGTTGGCTACATTCTGCACATATATGGTGTTTTTATCAAGACAGTAAATGTTAACAAATATGTATATTCTTTTTAAAATGATGTTAACTTTGTACAAAGGAAAGATCACACTTTATGGGAACATGTGGGAACCACAACGGCTAACTGTAAATTTGTAAAGTTAAAATTGTAGTGATCAGTTAAGCATCCTCATAGGAGCCGGTAAAACAAAGCAGAGGTTCCTAGGAAGCTTCTCGAGTTGAACTTACATCTACGCAATGGAAAATGAAAAGTATGAACGTGTTTGTCTACAATCTGCGTGGCATAGCGAGTTTAAGCCGTGAAGGATAAAAATTGTGTAACGAAGGAATGTAGTTGTTTTGAAATATTTCCCTGGGAATAGCGATAGAGCAACAAGTTACTTGACAATTTCCTATGTTGGAATGTGTGAATTTTAAGAATATATATATATATATATATATATATATATATATATATACTGTGTATATTTAGCTTTATACATGAAACAGTTGAATCCTAACCTGAACAAAATAAACTACGAATTCTGCGCAAATATCGTTAAATGCCTATAATTTGTAATAGAAGCCATTGGTTTATAACAACGGCTTCCAATACTTAATACTTCTCGTTTTTCGCTCTCGTGTGGTCATGTGTGACGTCGCCAGCTGCGACGCGTTTTTCGCTTCCACGTCTCCTATATACGAGTTTGTCGATACTTGGATATTTCATGCAACAAGGGCGGACTATCATTGTTGTTTCGTCTGTTGTTGTTTGATTTATTGAAATTGTCATCTTTGATAATGGTTTGTGTAAGCCGAAAGTTTAGATTGGATTTAAACATGTATCAATATGGTGTTTTCCTTTCGTCTTTCAACGAGAATGTGATTAAGCTTATCAGACAATATAAAAGGAACTAACATATAATAAATAGACAAAACTTGTCTATATGATTTAATGAAACATGCATTAATATATATATATATATATATATATATATATATATATATATATATGAAGTGGATGTTAGTACCTTGCGGTGACAGTCTGTTTGAAGCTTAAATAAAATTTACAGTCCATGAAGTAACTTTTTAGCATGACATTGACTGACGCCACAGGGTGTTGATCTCAATGTCCACTTTTATATTTACATGCGGTCTATCCTGGACCATATGATTTTTTACCCATAAATATAGCATACTGTATATATATATATATATATATATATATATATATATATATATATATATATATATTGAACAATAAAAATATATTAAAAACTAAAATCTTCAGACACACATTTTTATCTTCTTAACATGAATCTTTTAACATTACTTGTGTTGGTCAAGCAGTCTCTTTTAAGTTGTTATTTGAGATAATACCTGGATGGATCTATGCTTCTCTGAATTCCCTTGGTCAGTTTGACAGTTTTATTGATCCTGGAGAGGGGATGTGTCTATGTTTAGTGTTTGTGTGTGTGTTATTTGGTTTTTAAGGAATGAGTGAGTATGATATGTGTAAGCGTGTGTATTGCTGTGGGTGTGTGTTATCATTTGGCTCATTCGGGTGTCAGTGAGTATGATGTGTGTAAGTGTGTATATTCGTGTGGGCGTGTGAGGCCTCAACACCTCCGTAAGCATGTCTGTCTTGTCTGGCTGAGAAATGTGGGTAGGTTTTGATTTGTTGAGTTATATATCAGTATTATCTATATTGTTAAATTTATGGTTTAGCCCGTCTGGATATTGTGTTTTTAGGCGTTGTATCGACTTATTTTCATGAAACTCTAAAATCTTTCGAATGTTATCTGCTCTGAACTTTTCTAGTCTCTCAATTATACTGAATTTAACATGGGTTTTGAAATCGTGTTTTTTCTAGGCGGAAATGTTATTCTACAGGTAATAATTTTTCATGGGGAGTCGACTTAATTCGATTGCGATAATTATTAATTCTGTAGTGAAAGGGCCATTCAGATTTTCCTACAATTGTTTCTGGCATAGTGTGCATTCTAGAAGGTAAATGACATCTACAGTTAGAATCGTCGTAGATTTTGAAAGGAGATTTAGTGATTGAGCTAGTGAATGAATTCGTGTGTTTAATATGGTTGCAACATAAACTTCTTTTGTTGTTACATGGTTGGGAAAATCCTGCTGTTTTTGTTCTTAGTTTATTACGGATTATCTTGTACCCTGAAATGTGGTTACTACCTATGATTTCTTTTATGTTCTTAGGTCTACGATATGCAAGAAGGCCGGGTTCCTTAAAGAATTTTTTTAGTTCTGGTTTGAGATGTAGTATTTTCCAGCGACGTTTGATTATTTGGGATAGTGGAGGCAGAGTGAGGTTGAAAGTGGTTAATAGATGAATGCGGCTAGATTTATTTTTAATCTTGTACATTAGGGTGTCTTCTATAGGTGTGGAAATTGCTTTATTTATTTGTTCCCTGATTAGATGCTGTTTATAGCCACGTGTTGTGAATTGATGCTCCAGATTTTCAATGTGTTTATTTAATTCTTCATTATTGGAACATATCCTTCTGAGTCTAAGTGCTTGTGAATAGTGAAGGTTCTCTTTGAGGGGTTTAGGGTGGGAAGACTTAATGTGTAGATAGTTGTGGGTATCAGTGATTTTACTGTGTAGTGTCGTTTGTAGTTTCCTGTTTTCATCTATGTAAATGCGAGTGTCTAATAATTGATGTTGTGGATTTTTCATAGTCAAACTTGATTGGGTCGTGCACTGTGTTTAGGGTCATAAGGAATTGGGTAAGTTTGTCATCACTACTCGTGTATACAAAGAATATATCATCGATATATCTTGCATAGAATACGCAGTCGCTACCAATGATTGGATATATATGGGTCTTTTCCATGAATAATTTAGCATTTGATGGAGCTGCAATGGTGCCCATGGCACAACCTCCTATTTGATGGTAGTGTGCTCCATTGAAGATGAGAGTATTCAATGTAGGGACATGCTCTATGAGTTTCTGATAACTTCAGTGGTGGGCGTCTTGTTTTCTTCTTTTAGTAAGTTCTTCCTGAAGGGCGGTTAACCCTTCGATGTGTTTAATGTTTGAATAAAGTGACCTAACGTCCATAGTCACTAGAATAGCATTTTCTGGAACTGTTTACATGTGATTAATTCTGTACAGTAGATCTGTTGTGTCTCTGATGTAGGATTTTACTTCCTTAGCGAGCGGTTGTATGTAATGGTCTATGTATTTGAAAATTTTTGTCGTGTGGCAGTTGAACGATGAAATAACTGGTCTTCCTGGGTTGTTGCTTTTGTGTATTTTAGGAAGGAGATAGAAACGAGCAGGTGTAATGTTTGTGGGTGTAAGTGCTGTGCATGTTTCCTTGTCGATTAGTTTGTTGCGAAGCATTGTCTTTAGTGTCCTAGTTAATTCTTTTTTGATATTCGGGAAGAGGATCTGTCGGTAAGCTTTTATAAGATTCTTTGTCGTCTATCTGTTTTTTGGGCTCTTTAATGTATTCTTCGATTCCCCAGATCCCTGTCGCACCCGCTTTGTCAGCCTGTGTTATGATTAGGTCATCTCTATGTGTCAGCGTGTCGAGGGCTATACGTTCACACACACACACACACACATATATATATATATGGATATTTTTGGGTAGAGTGTTGAATATGTTATGTGTAATCTTCCCTGCGTTTGAGATTTCAGTGCAATATAAGCTCCACCCACACATAAAAATTGTCCAAATATACTTACAAGCGTATGTGCTGAATGGTTTCAAATAATTTGAGAGAATTTTCTTAAATCTCGGTGTTATTCAAGTAATAATGAAATTAACAACAATGATTGAGAAGCTAGAGAAGGTGGTAATCACGTAGTTTTTTTTTTCTTTCACAGGGTTCTGCCGAGAATCGATTTGTCACAGATTTTGTTAGGTACAAATTATTTACACATATAAATATGTTTTATTTTTCTTGTAAGCTGGTTACTTGCAGGATATTGGTGTTGAATTTGAATTATTAATCTGTAATCACGATTAGAAAAAATACATGTACAAATATAACATCAACACATAATGTCAATTTCCATGTATGTATATATGCATATATTGCATTGAAATCTTTCACCAAGCCTCCATACACACAACATATTCAAAACACACATGCGCACACACATATATAAAGAGGTTTTATTATATTCAAGCCACAACAATTATTATTATTTTATTGTATTTTTTCAATTTTTGTGTAAGTTTTTAATTTTTTTTTTTTTCATATCGGGATCTAAATTCTGAATAAACTATCCGAAATTGAGGATGCTTTCTGTTTTTATTTCAGTAATTACATAGAATATCCCAAAATATGTTTTAATTATCGCAAACAGTTCGATATTGCTGGCTATATTTATGAATCTTATATTTCAGATGTCGATAAATATTTATTGTATATATGTCCTAATATATAAAAATATAGAAATAATTACGTTTATTTAACTCCCACCACTCTGTGAAGCCATACTACATAATATACATAATAAACATTTAGTTTGAATGTATGGAAACATTAAATTATTTTCTGTCTAAATATATCACACACACACACACACACACACACACACACACACACACACATATATATATATATATATATATATATATATATATATATACATTTATATGTACGTATATATATACATACATACATACATATATATATATATATATACATACATACATACATACATATATATATACATACATACATACATACATATATATATACATACATACATACATATATATATATATATATATATATATATATATATATATACATACATACATACATATATATATATATATATATACATATATATATATATATATATATATATATATATATATATATATATATATATATATATATATATATATATACATTTTATATATATATATATATATAACAATTTTTTATCTTTCGGAAAAAGAGTTAACACTCTACTTTTGGAATGTGTATACGTGTGTGAATATATTTGTATGTGTGCTTGTGTAAACATTGCAGTAAGACTTATGATGCTTTAAATGAGTTGATGTAAAATTTCACGGCGAAGAACAAACTTTCCCAATGAAAAATAAAGCCGAATTTGGTCTTGATGTGTGTGAACTCACTGACTTTACTTCTACCTCCGGATAGAAACAACTAAATCTCTTCTGAGAAAAGTATCGCTATTTTTCTGTAATCAAAATTGGGGAAATTATGGGAATAGCAAAACAATTTATTTATTTTCAATCTCAAGGAATAATTTCCTGCGTTGTCAGTTTGAGAACAAGAAAATCTGAAGTGAAAGTATACTCTTTCATATGAGAAATATATAACCCTATCAATTTCATTATCACTATCTTTTTAAATATTATTTCTCAGGTATATAGCAATGATAAATCTAAAATAAATTCTTTATTTCTCATATAATTTCCGCTGTCAGAATCAACGGATCATTTACACCGGCAGAATCATTGTTTGCCGCTTCGTGCTGTCATTTTATCTTGTTCAGATAGTAAGAAGTAGTGAAAAGCCAATGTGGTCCTAACTCCTAGATATTTACTCTTTATAGCTTAGTGTTTTAGATGTGCAAATTAAGTGAGAGAGCGTTACCAATGAAGGATGTCACGTTTTTATTATTATTGTTATTTACTTGTGTTTATGTTGTATGCACATATACTTCCTGTCCCCATCCAGTAACCTAGGGTCAGAAACAGCTTCATGACATTTTCCACTAAGCATCTTTGTAAAAAAAAAAACGAAAAAAAAAGAAACAATGTCCCCACTCAATTTACATATATAAAGCTTTTCGTAATATGTGAACTGTACATTTGAGGATAATTGTTTGCATTTCTTTATGGCATGGTCTACCACGAATCCCTCCAGTCCAATCCAAGGACTCCAATTACAACTGTAATTGTTGATGTCCTCATGTGTCTATAATTTTAGATTTTCCACTTTAAGATATATATATATATATATATATATATATATATATATATATATATATATATATATATATATATATATATATATATATATATATATATAGTTATTTGAAGATCTTCAAAAGATATATTACAACCGGAAAACACTGCCATATTATTTAGATTGTTCTTGTGGTTTTGTCTATTAACTGTCGTTGTTCTTGATGATGTTCATTTTTATTATTATTATTATTACATTTCCTTTGATTTTTAGTAAATCCTCATTTATTTCCGATTCACAATCTGAGACCTACGGTCAGAAATAGCATCATGATATTTTATCACTGAGCAATTTCAAAAAATAAAAATCACATTTATTTTACATAGACAAAGCCTTTCGTGAGGTGTAGTCTCTTATCGGGAGAACAAGTTTTTGTATTTCTTTCAGGCATGGGCTACTAAGAATCCCTTCAAGAGACTATTGGAGCAATCCGAGGGCTCCAACTACAATTGGTATTGTTCATGTTCTCATCTGTATTTTTGGTAGCTTTTTGATAATTCCCAAAGTTACATTGCAGTCAGCGGGGACTGCCTTATCAATAAGGTATCACACTTTTGTTTGCGGTCTCTAATAAAATTTATCTGCGTAATTGGATTTGATTGTTCTGTCTATATATATAGTGTAAAATCCCATAAAATTATTACTCGTTCTATCTCCGTAACCGGGTCTATTTCTTGTTCTTCATACCAATTTTTTTCAGTTTCTAACTCGTATAACTTGCAGATTTTCCAGTACAGATATTGGCCCACTCTGTCATGCCGTATTTTATATTCATGGGGTACCAATACCATGTAACCCTATACAAGATGGTCAATTGTTTCTGGATATTGATTACACAATCTACATTTTGGGCTAACAAAATTTTTCATTATATGTGCTTGATAATTTCTAATTAACATCCATTGGTCTAGCGCATCAAGAATAAGACATTCAGTTCCATCTTTTAACCCTGTTCTACGTAGCCGCTAATGGGTACGGGATTTGTCTACATCAGCTTTTTTAGTACAAGCAGAGTATTGAGTTTGAAGCGGTTTATCTTACCATCGTTTCTGCATATGATCGGTTGCTTTTGTGTTTGGTTTCTTTTTTTTAAAGTATTTTGAAGCTTCAGTCTATGTATTACACTTTACTCGTATTTATTCTAACATTTGGAACTACATTTTGAAATTGTTGGCTTCCTTTATTACTGAATAATGTCGCTCACTAGTTTCATGCCCTTTGACGCAGATCATCCTCCAGTCTTCTGCTGCTTTCAAGTATCTTTGAAAGCCAATTACTTTAGTTTTTAAGACAGTACTAGTTGAATTATTCCTCTGCCTACTTCGAATCTGGGCACATAAAGACGGTCAAAATCAGCCTTCGGGTGAAGCATGCGGTTGCAGATGAGAAGCTGTCTCGTTTTGGCGTCCATTTGCTTCATGTCATTAATGGTCCAGTTCAAATGTTGAAACTGTATTTCACCACAAAGACAGTCAATGTTGTGGTGGCTGATATTCTGTTCTTGAATTCAGCGCGATATTCAGTAGCAGCTAAACACACCTGTAGTACGCCTTTCTTGCTTTTTCCTTCATTTAAATTTGCAGTATTCCATGTCGTTCGCTAATTCCCAGTTACTTACAGGCTTCAACGTCTTCTACGCCCCTAATCTTTGTAGCAAAATCTAGATCTATTGAGTGTATTTCTATCACAATCCTTTTCTTCAATGCCAGTTTTGCACACTCATCTAATCTGAAATCCATGCCTATTTCGTCACGAACATTTTCCAGTATGGGGGAGACCCTTCAACTCATTGCCCTATTTGGCAGAGAGTTTAAGATCATAAGTGTAGAATATGTGATTGAATATATTCTTGTTTATTTTGTAGCCATACCTACTGTTGTTTAGTGGTGCTTATGGGGTTTAAAGACAGACAAAACAGAATGGGTGAAAGGAGTCTCTGTGAAAGATTCCTCGTCAGATATTCAGGTGGTTGCTGATAGCAGTGCCTCTGGTGTGACTTAGGTATAATGTGGTCCTCCACATCACCATGCTGCGATTCTTATTCTTATTCTCCTTCTTCTTCTTCTTATTATTATTGACTGAATTCGAATACAGACTAATGTTGCCTGTGGGCAATAAACAAAGATCCACCGATGTTAGACGCCCGCCGCCACATCCATGTGCACATAGAGATCATGCAAAGATCAGATTTATTGTAGACGTGTTAAAAAGACAAAAATGGTGGCTGAGACCTACAAAGAAATATAACAAAAGGAGGAAATTATCCCATGAGTGACGCCCAATGTAGGACAAACGCAATACAAAAGGACAAAATAGAAGTCTGATGTATGTTGGCAATGTCTTCTATTGGTTAGAACGGGGAGACATTAAAATGTCCAACCGTGAAAAGAGTCAGAAGAGTTGGGTTTTTTTAACGGTAGATTTTGCAGATATTAGTAGTATAGTATATTATTATTCGAGTCAGTGAGTTTATATTAAAACTATTTACTTTGCATAATATATTATTAAAATATTCAGCATATAATTATATTTAATATATTTAGCATTGATTGTTAATTTTTATTCATGATAGCTTCATCTCCCATTGTTAGCTTTAATTTTTTGAAATGGTTAAATCCTCTGTAAGGATTCAATAACATTAATATTTACGTAATTAATATTTCATCTAGTCGAATACATGTTGCAGTGAATATAAGCAATGTGTTTCATGATATGAGTTCCCAGTTTTTGAACGTTTACACTATTAGCCATGAAAATTTGTTTTATAATAAAAGTATAATTACAGAACTTGCGAGAAAATTATACTCACAACTAGTTTGAATATGAAATTAAAAACAATCATTTATTCTGAAATATATATTTATTAACATCTTAATACAAATAATATACTCGCATTTGCATATATTCATGCAAAACATTGCGCAAAATGTTCACAATATCTTTTCATTTTTATTTTTGTTGGAAAATTGTCATCTACCGATATAAAACTGATATATCATACGGACCCGGTTTAATGTCGAGCGAACATGCTTGCCACTCCGCAAGTTTTTTTATTTTAAAGATTTCTTAAGCATTTCCTCAATTTTTTTTTTTTTTTTTTTTTCGCCGAACACATTGACGTTTAAAATGATAATCTTTATAAAAGCGTTTTTCTTCTTGTCCAATGTCGCCACCTGAGAATATATATTTTAATCTATCAGTGTATCAACACCTGGAATACTCTTTCAACTCACCACTTGTATATTTATAATCTCACCTTAACACATTTTCTTTTTCCCTGATATCTTAACCGATGAGGGTTGTTTCCCACTAGAATCCACCAAAACATGTTTCAAACATTTTAGCCTTCATTATTATCATGGAATTCATTGATGAAAGAAACAATTGAAAACTAAGTATTTATGTATTATGTTTTTTTTTAAATTGTTTAGGATCACATATCATGTGATTTCTGAGACTGCATGAAACAATATTGCTTGATAAATCCATATTTAAAAAAAAAATATTTCTCTTAATATGAGATAGAGTGCAGGGAATTGAATATTATCCCCTTGCCTTTATTACGTGTGCATCGGAGTTTTCTAAGCTCCTCACTAAGCTATTTTCCTTATTTCTATCCAAGTTGTTTATCTGTACAAGAACAAAATGTTATTCAGTAGTTTTCTTCGTCGGCCTTACATTTTAAAAGTTTAAATTCGCAGCGTTAATAAAATACATGACTTTGAATTACTGACATTATATACAAACGCTTAATAATTTCTTTTCATCCGGGCAGACGAAACCCAGCTATCATGATACTGTGAACATACAAGTTGCCATTATTAATCAATAGACTATACATTCTAATTGGTATTTAATTATCTCTAAAAAATAATTCTTGATAAACAGTGTATATTATAATATAGGTATTGTTATTTACTTTTACATTACAATTGTATCAGTTGCCATGGTGTTAAGTAATGTTTAACATCAAACAGGATATTGTTAAGTTATTCAGTGCAGGATTATAACGAAGTAAATCGCGAAAGAGTTGTATAGTGATCAGAGAAAGACAACGAAATGTTAGAATAAGAACAAAAATGTGGTCTGAAAATTATCACAAATTGAAAAAAAAGAAACGAATTTCACGAAGCGAGAGGTACGAAATTAATGATCGAAAAAATATAGGTCATTGGTATTCAGACTAGTACATTTTAGTACATTTTACAAACAGAAGCTGGTTCAACATTTACTGGGAAACACAAATCTCTATACTTTTTAGTCATGAATGTAGAAGTAACACGAATTAACGTGATGGCTAGGCAAGTGGTCTGCACATTCATCGTAATATTCAGCTCACACGACTTGGATGACAACAGCGATTTGTGATGCTTTATTTTAGACAGTAAAATTATATTTCTCTTCTAAATTCTTGATGTTTTTATAAGTTTAGGTGATAATTTTTCTAGAAGAATTTCAGCAAAATGTAATCAAGCAACTAATAGTTCAAATGTATGCACATACAAAACTCTGTTATACAATACACACAGACAGAAATATATATATATATATATATATATATATAAAAAGCATTTCAGTAAATAATCCGTTTAAAATAAACAATATTAACAACTTTTACCGGCTTAAATATCTGAGACATTTTATAGAAAATATGCGTCCTCCAACACTTACCGGCCTGGACATCCGAGAAATTTCATAGTATATATGCGTCCTCCGACAGGAATCGAAACTGTATCCTACACGGAACTGTCATATAGCCTGACATATTGTATCAGTTTAGCTACGAAGTAGCTTCTGTTTGGCAAGGGCGATGTTACTGCTTTTAAACTACATATTTCCCATGAATCTTCATATCTGCTAAGAAGACGCTCCTTCGTAGCTAAACTGCTATAGCATATCAGGTTATACGACGGTTCCGTATAAGATATAGTTTCGATTCCTGTCGGTAGACGCATATTTTCTATAAAATTTTTAGAGCGTTCAGGCCGCTAAATATTGTTAAAAATGTTTATTACAAACAGTATTTACTGAAATATTTGTGTATAGATAAATAACGTATAATAATAAAATATTAAATTTACAATTATGTATAATTATTTTACAATTTGTTTCAATAGATGTTTATTTTCTATTACTATTATGTACGCCGAGAGAGAATGAGAGATTTTTAGAACAGTTCTCAATAAACTTTAGCCGTATACACATCCAGTGTATTTATTTTCCTTTGCTGGAACTCATTAAATACGTAAAAAGAAGGCGGTTCATTAAAACTTTCGCGGTAATAAACAAATCGTGCTATGTTCAGTACAGCATTATTAATGGACGTAATATAATTCAGCGCGGCTAATGCTAAGTTTATTACTGTGAAACATTCAATAACGCACCTTTTTCGTATTTTTTAATAAGATCCTTAAAACATAATATTTACACTATATCATATGGGCACAAAAAACACGCACATACACACACAAAACACACACACACACACACACACACACACACACACACACACACACACACACACACACATATATATATATATATATATATATATATATATATATATATATATATATATATATATATATACCCAAGTATATGATTGGTGTATACGGAATGAATTCCAATAATCAACAATTACTATTCTTAAAAGAGTGCTCAATACAAAGTAGAGAAGAATAATTATTTACTTAAAAAAGTTTATAGCATAAATATGTTATAAAATCACTACAAAAATAGCCATTTTCTTTCAACACCCCCGGTGTCTTATCAAGTGATGAGGTTGAATGTAAAATAAATGGTTTTAAAAGTTTCAAATTAATTAACGATCCTTCGCAAAAGCTAGAATGACAAATCAAAATACAAGTATAGGAAAATTCAAAAAGCTTGACAACGAAGTCATGTTATAATAGATATTCTGATCTTTAAAATACAGGTAATATTAAAAAAAACAATTTATTCTAACCAATAAATATTAAATTATATTATAAAATTGATATTAAATTAAAAACTGCCAATTTTAAAAACTAAATTTAATCGCTATTATGTTTATAACTATAAAATTACTTAGGAGAAAAGAAGAAATACATATGTTATTCAATTTATTTCTTTATTGAAATTACGTTAGAATAGACGCTGATATGTCATCCGCTCCTCTTACAACATATGTATACACTTCAATCCCAAGTGTGTGAATGGGGTCCTAAACTCACGCGTAAAACAACACAAACACAATCAGATTATAATTCATAAGCACCCAGAAATATTTATATATATATATATATATATATATATATATATATATATATATATATATATATATATATATATATATATATATATATACACACAAAAAGTGACGAGACAGTGAACATCTCCACGGCCCTTCATGAAACAATAAAAAGGAAACCAACACATACATACATACACAATTAAAAGTGAATGCACTTTCCATGCACATAGACACCGGTAAATACATGTACACACATCCACAGACATTGACCTTGACAATCAGAAACAACAAGCAATAAATAAATATTTAAGACTGAAATATCATTAAACAAATGCTAGCCACTTATTAAAATATAACTTAAGCGATCAAATATACAAAGATAAAAATAGTTAAATTTAATATTATTTAATATATTGAAAAACGAAAATTCGAAATCCACAAATATCAATAAAAACATATGTTAATCATATAAGTTGATAATAGGTTTATTATATATTAGGTGAAGGAAAATAAGATAAAAAGAACTACCTACAGAAATAAGTGTACGTTCATACGTATATACACAAAAACACATATATACACGCGGCAGCAAACACAAACCAATACACAGATACATACATACATATATACATATATATATATATATATATATATATATATATATAAACATAAACATACGTATACATATTTATGATACCAAGTACACATACACACACACACATATATATATACATATATAACACATATATACACACATTTATGCACACATACTGACATACATATACATATATACACACACCAGTACACAAACATAAACATATATAAACACATACACTAATTCATGTGACAGTAATGACAAACCAAAGTTTCCATACCTATACATACACACAAACAATCTCATATATAATAAGTATCAACATACATATATACAACCACAAGCATACATATATATATATAAACACATTCATACAATCAGAAATATACGTAAATATGAATTTAGATACACAATATAACAGGGCACATATATATATATATATATATATATATATATATATATATATATATATATATATATATATATATATATATACACAAATACACATACATACACATTAATTTTTAAACCTCTTCTCTTCTTCTCCTCCTTTTTACCTTCTTATTATATATATATATATATATATATATATATATATATATATAGATATAGATATATATACATGTACACATATATACATATATATACAAAAACTACCAACATATAAATACACTAATATACAAACATAAACATTCCGCAGTACAAACATACATACATACACACAAATAAATATATACACACACATACACAAAAACCAATAACACTATGTAGGTATAAAATACACATTCATATCAGGATCACCATCAGACAATAAAAGTTATAATCTATTAAACTTACAGCGACATATCATCATCATTTAATGTATACATCCCCTATAATAAGTTAAATTCATAATGGTGTTTAAAATTAACTCTTAGTTCATATATTTGATTTAAGAGATCAGCCTTGTTTTTAAATCTAATGATTTCAAATTTTTCGTTAAGACATAGATAACTTGGGGCATATAGGGAGTTACATACCCGGGCTTTCTTAATCAATCTCCATTTAACCGTAGGTGTTTTGTTCTTTTCTTTTAGATTACAAAAATACTTGGATAATGAAGTCATGTACCTATAGTCACTGTTATTAAAAATTAAAAATTGCATATGCTCCCACCATCGTTCTTTGAATGTTTTCATGGTGCTACCAATGTAAAAAAATTATTATATTTGGATTTTCAATTTTTAAGATTGTACTAAGATAGACTACAGAACTAATCCTACAGTTATTTTGTAGTGGATAATTATTAGGATTCCTACAATTACATAAGTTGTTATTCGTTTATTATATTTAGTATTGCTGTAAGTAACCTGTTGATTATTCAAGCCTTTTGAATCCCTATACTTGTTAAAGACTATGTTGTTATGTTTTTTAAGTATTTTCTTCAGGTTATCAGCACAACTATAGCTTACTTTAAGGGTATTAGGATTAAATATTTTACTAAGTGGGTTAGTTTCAGGGTTGGGGAAATGTTTCTTGATGAGATTTAGAAATATACGTCCTAATTTAGTTTTAACCATTATATTGAAAGGGGGAATGAACCAGATGGTATTTCTAGATCATTTTTTCTTATTATGGTTGAAATTCCCAGAGTTTTTATATTGAATAGTGATATGTTTTATCCACTATTTTTTAGTGCAGTATTTTAAAAATCACAATGTTTATTAAAGACAACTTTCTTAGAAGAGTTAGTGCTAATTCTAAATCCAATGGAAGAAGGTATGAGTTTGATAACTGAAGGGGGATGATTGTAATTTGGATGCACATATATTGGGTTGGAAAGTGTTGTTAGCAAGGTCTAGGTTGACGTCTAAAAAATCCACTTGTTTAACATTAGTTGTAACTATTGTCCTAAGACCTAAATCCT
Source organism: Acanthosepion pharaonis (assembly GCA_903632075.3). NCBI lineage: Eukaryota > Metazoa > Mollusca > Cephalopoda > Sepiida > Sepiidae > Acanthosepion > Acanthosepion pharaonis. The sequence goes on from CAHIKZ030002112.1 coordinate 1,617,369, forward strand.
TAAATACTCTATGGATCATTTTCCTAATACGGACTACCTTAATTTTAGTGGAGTTTTTAACAACTAATAAGCCATCATCTGTATACTTTCCTAAACTATAAGAATCTAGACAATCGAAGGCACTTAAATTATACGAAATAAATAATCCAACCATGTCAGAAGCTTCAGCAGAATCCAAAGAACCCATTGAAATGTTAAAATTGTCGTTGCAAAACGTTTTGGTCAACTGTTATCCTTGTAGATCAGAACAGAATTTCGGCATTTCATGATAATGTCCACTTCACTCGCGAAATCCAAGGCCACGGTTAAAAGATTCTTCAATATAGACCGATAATAGTTGATAATATCGAACTGTATGAAAGTAAAGTTGCCCTTATATTAGATGTTATTAAAACAGTTGATAACATCAGCTGTATTAATCCGCTGTAGTAGTCCAACGGTGTTTTTTTTTATGGAGTGGTTGGTTCTTTCCAAGATAGTCTTACAAATTCTACCGATGTCTGGTCTAGTAGGGATTATAAGCCAAGTAGATGGCGTAGTTTTGAATTCGGGTTTATGGCTTTTTACAAGACATAGGCTTCCTCAGTTTGTAGTTTACTGACCCGATCACTAATCTGTAGTTTATCAGCAATTGATTTAATGATACTGTTCATCTTATCGATTTGGTTGAAGTTATTTGTATCAATTTTTTGTAGCTTCTGGTTGCATTATCTTTCACTAATGTATCATAATCCTTAAAAGATAACTTATAAAAGTTAGCCGTTTTGTCGGATTTTTTTTTTCATAAAGGGCCGTGGGGATGTTCCGTCTCGTCACTTCTTGTATATATATATATATATATATATATATATATATATATATGTGTGTGTGTGTGTGTGTGTGTGTGTGTGTGTGTGTGCGTGTGCCTGGGTGCTCATGTATTATAATCTGATTGTGTTTGTGTTGTTTTACGCGTGAGTTTAGGACCCACACTTGGGATTAAAATTTAGACATATATTGTAAGAGGACCGGATGACATATTAGCGTCTATTCTAACGTGATTTCAATGAAGAAATAAATTGAATAACATATCTATTTCTTCTTTTCTCCTCAGTAATGTTATAGTTTAAAGTTAATAGCGATTAAATTTGTTTTTTCAAAATTGTCAGTTTTTAATTTTAATATCAAATTTTATCATATAATTTAATAGTTATTGGTTAGAATAAATTGTTTTTTAATATTACCCATATTTTAAAGATCTGAATAGCTATTATAACATGACTTCGTTGTCAAGCTTTTTGAATTTCCTATACTTGTATTTTGATTGGTCACTCTAGCTTTTGTAACAACGTTTTCCCCTTGCGAAGGATCGTTAATTAATTTGAAACATTTAAAACCATTTATTTTATATTCAACAACATCACTTGATAAGACACCGGGGGTGTTGAAACAAAATGGCTATTTTGTAGTGTGATTTTTAACATATTTATGTTATAAACTTTTTAAATAAATAATTATATATATATATATATATATATATATATATATATATATATATATATATATATATATATATTTATTTATTTATATATACGTATGAATTAGTTTGTTTGTATGTTTTTTGAGAGTTCGTAAGTATTCTCAGAAGGAGTTTATCTGTAAAAGATATAAAATGAATAAAAAGAGACAAGAGGAAAACTATACTTAGTCAGCGCGTTTCGTCCTCTGAGGAAAAAGTCAGTCAGAAGAAGTATAATTTTTCCTCTAGTCTATTTATTTGTATATATATATATATATATATATATATATATATATATATATATATATATATATATATATATATATATATATATGTGTGTGTGTGTGTGTGTGTGTGTGTGTGTGTGTGTGTGTGTGTGTGTGTGTGTGTGAATGTTTTGCTCTGTGTCGTCTCTGACGTAGAAATGTTCCTTTTCAAGTAAAACACACTATGTTGTAGCCAGATGATGGATGTCATTGACACTCCAGCTTTGATGTATTCTGTCTGATCCCTCATTGATATGACAGGAGATCGTTTTTAAGACATGAGAAGAGACATCATCCGCTTACACTGAATACTCCCGAAATTTGATAGAATATCATAAACCAGATCTCAAATGCAACTAAGTCGGCTGCTATCCACATATGAACATAAGATTTCTTTTACACGAGTAAAACAACTTTCTTAATATGCTCAGTTTGAGAAACTGCCTGTAATGAATAGCAATAATTAAACTCTTTGATATTTTCATTGAAAAATATATATCGAGATGCGTCTTTATGATTATCTTTCACCAAGAACATGGTCTAACAGCCACGCAAAGGTGTGATGCTTTACATGCTGTAAACGGGAGAAGAGAGAAGTGCATATTTTCTAATATATCCTCATAATATGAACATTCCTCTACGTCCTTACAACACCTTCGTTTAGCGACCCACCACTTTAAGTGGTTCTTGGGTCTTTTATAGGTTGAATAACAGTAAAAACCACATATAATTCACTTACACCCAAAAATGACACATAAATATTTGCGTATTATGTTTTGAATTTGTTTTGATAAACAGGTAATATTATGTTACCATAAATTTCCAATAATTTTTTTTCAAAAAAAAATTCTAATTTCTACGTTTAATTCCTGGCAGATCAATAATACTGTTTTGTGTGTAGATGCTGTGGGCTAATAGGCGTTAACAAAAAATAATCCAGTTCTTGGGAATTACAGTCTAACAAACGTGAGTTAAAATATTATGAAAATAAGTTAAAGTCTTCTTTCTACGCAATTAAAATGCAAATGATATTTTGTGAATTTCTTTCCAATCATCATTTAAAAAGTCATTTGGTCATTGAAATTGTAATAAGAAAGAATGTATTCGGCTTAAGTAATGCAGTAAATATATTGCTTAAAAGGAGTAATGCTGTAAATATATAGCAAATATGATTACTTCTTTGGTTAATGTACTCTAAAAATAAGTCGATGTTGAAAAAGAGAGAGCGAGAGAGTGACTGATCTCCACATAAAGATATTTATGATATTTTTCAGATTTCTTTACTTTTAGCATTCATTCTAACGTTGCATATTTAGTTCTTTATCTTATCTACTTCCTAAGCAAAGATGTCGCTTTCTGATAGTTGCCTTTTTATCTATGCGTTTTATGTTATTTCAACAAGTATTGAGGCAATGTCCGATTTTTTTTCCTCAGGTATCAGGCAAGGATAGGAATCATAAGTACTTATTTTTCACTGTTCTCTCATCAGGTTACATCAACAGAACACATTTTTTTTCAACCCAATAAAAACATGACTACATCGGCTACAATATCTTCGTTAAGAAAACTATGAAAGATTTTATTGTCTACATTTAGAATCTTTCAGTCTTTTATTGGGTCCTCTGTACAGATCGAAACAGATTCTATAAAAATAATATATGGCGTGTGAAATAGAATTTTTATGGTCGATTTACGACAAAACAAATATCCGGTTATTGATCACACATTCATTGAACATATATATATATATATATATATATATATATATATATATATATATATATATATATATATATGAACATAAATATATCTAAGAATGTCCCTATATTAATGTATGTGTCTATATATTTGTGAGTATGAGTATAAGAAAATCATATATATATATATATATACATATATATATATATATATATATATATATATATATATATATATATATATATATATGTGTGTGTGTGTGTGTGTGTTTAAAATATTTATATATATATATATATGCATATATGTAAGCAAATATATGGATATAGATCCGACAGGATGAAGAAAATATATACGGAAAAAAACAAACAAATATCCTGATATGCAATTATGCTGTTTTACTGTTAATATATCAATATATATATATATATATATATATATATATATATATATATATATATATATATATATATATATATATATATATATATATATATATATATATTCATATATTTATCCATTTGGACATACTATTATCAGATATATCATATATATATATATATATATATATATATATATATATATATATATATATATATATATATATATATATATATATATAACCGTATAGAAAAACAAAACAGAAGTGGAAAAATTTTTTAAATTTATTAACGACGCATTTCCTTAGAACATCTGCTTGGTGATCTGCTCTCTAGGATGATTCGATTTTTCAGCTTAATTAAGCATGTGCGTTCTCTGTATGTCTTAGTGTGTGTTAGGGATGTTTTTAATTTCCGAATACGCTTAGGATATTGTGGCTTTGTTCGTAGTTAATATTGTTAAGAGTTGGCTTTTATCTTTTTTATTATTAAAGCTTCCATTATTTTTCGTCTTTTTTGCAGGTGGATCCAGTTAATATACTTGTGTTTTCTACTAGTATGTTAGTAATGGTGTCTGGTAAATTTGTGTTTAAATGGGATCTAATGGAGCTGTGATCCGATAGGTGTAACGTAAGTCATCTGGATAAGTGTAAACGTTTAAACGTTTAAATAGGTCAAAGTCTAGACACTCCTCCTCCCCTAATACTAAGTATGATTGAGAGAAATATTAAATTAACCCCCTCCCTAAGCTCTACCATGTCTCTCTAACCACTCCTTATTACACTCTCTGTTAAATTACAAAAACTTACACTACCCACCAATTTTGGGAAGTGCTATCTGAGGATGCGGCCTCCTTTAAAAAGGCTCTGGTAAAATAAATTTTTATAATGGCACCTTAAAGTGGTCTGTTTTTTTTTAAATATATATATATATATATAAAAACTGATAACTGAAAATTTTTAAAATGGAAAGCTGATCATTTTATAAATTTTCAGTTATCTGTTTTGGATAAGACTTGTTGTTTATGTCCATCGTCTTTGTCAAATTGAACTGAATTGTATTTTAATGAATATTGTCTTGAAAAAGTTTTATTAAACCGAAACGTCAGACGTCGACATTTCATTCATTTTAAACAACATAATTGCATTTAAGGATTTTTTTGTTTGTTTTTTCCAATTTTTCTTCATATATATATATATATATATATATATATATATATATATATATATATATATATATATATATATATATATGCTTATTCGTATCTTTACTCTCACATTTATATCTATATATATTTCTATCATATTTATATATTTAAATTATATATTGTTGAAAATGTTATTTGAGATGCAAATGCACTGCGCATTTAAAATACGTTTAGTATTTAATTCAGTTATTTATCAACGCGATAGAAACATTTAAAGAGATTATTAATTTTATCCGCTCTGCAAGTAAAACACAAAAGTTAATTATCATTTATATCTGTTTTGTGTACCGAATTCCCCGACAGCCAACGTATGTCTCACCTCCCAAATTTACACTGTTACTCATGCGCAGAGGGAATCGCTAGATATGCAAGTGCTGTTCGCCTCATCGATTTCTCCATCCTCTTCTGCATTTAACTCTCATTAAATGCCTGTGATGAACTGACAGTTTTATTTTGTTTGGTTTCCTTTCTTTTATTTTACAGCACATCAACCTCAATGGGTTATTTAATGCCGACAAAATTTTATTGCTGGTAATATTTTTTGTTTCGAAAATGTATTGTTGATAATTTTTTTTTCTTTTTCAAAAATTTATTGCGGGTAATATTTTTTTTCAGAAATTTATTTGCTAGTGATAATTTTTACCAAGTATTTCTGGTTTACTACATATTTTTACACTTTCATAGTGTTTTGACCCCAGCTTACGATTTAACTATATGCCCATAGCTTGGACCCTAACAGGTACTACCACCCCAGGTACGGTAGACCTGGAAGTCCAGCAATTAAGAGGTGTTCTACGAACTTCAAAACCTCCCGATCAGAGGCCTTGCTTTCGGACATATTTTGTCGTCTTACCTTGACATGGATGTAGTTTATCGTCATACTTGCGTTTGTATCAAAGATCAGTGTACCGATGATTGCGAATGCTGAGTTCATTGCAAAGCTATTCATATTTCGAATAGAAAATTATCCTGAATTAAATATTGACATCCTTTATTTAGTTTGGTTTGGTTTGTTTGTTTTACGGCATATCAACCGCAATGGGTTATTTAATGCCGACAATATTTTTTTTTGTTGGTAATATGTTTTGCTTCAAAAATCTATTTCTGGAAATATTTTTCCTTGAAGAAATCTATAGCTGGTCATATTTTTTTCAAATAATTTGTAACTATTTGTTTTGCTGGTATTTTTTTTAAAGTATTGCTGTTAATATTTTTTATTTCTGGTATTAAAACTATTTTTACACATGTTTGGGTGTTAAATATTTGGCCATAGCTGGGACCCTAACAATTGCTACCACGCCGGGTCAGCGTTAATCAGGGAACACCAGCAATTAAGAGGTTGTTCCACGTTCCTCAAAACCTCCTGATCAGAGTCCTTGCTGTCGGACCTAGTTTATCGTCTTACCCAGGATACGGATCTAGTTTATCGTCATACCCTGGAGGTTATAATTTGTGTTGGGATTTATTCATTTCTCTAGATAGGTGTAACCATCAGATCGTATTTGTCAATTCCATATGAAACCTTTCTTAACTATATATTAATAGGCATAAAATCAAACACTCTCACATACACTATAGGAAAAGCACACGGTGACGCTTATATACATATTCCCTTTTATCATTTCTTTTTGCTATCCTGTAGAAAGATAAAATAATAGAGCTGAAGGCGTTGAACTTTCAACTTTGATTTCTAACCCCACCGAATATTTATTTTGTTTATGTTAGATAAATATAAAACCTAGTATGAGATTTTTTTTATCCATTTCAGCACAAGCAAGTTGATAAAGCTACTAAGATGAAAGGGACGACTGAGTGAGAAAGAATATGAGAGAGAGAGAGAGAGAGAGAAGCAGAGAAGAAATAAAAGAACAGAAATTACGGAGAATGAAGATATTGCAATTAATTCTCTAAATATCTATGCAGGAAATTGGACGAGATTTCCACAAAAGAAAAATGCGAGAAAATAAATTCTTAGCGGAGAACATACGGTTAAATATAGAATTTCAACTGTCAAATGAGACATATTTGCTAATATGTGTTTTTAAATTCCTAAAGTCTTGGTATCAAATAGAAATGGCCATTAGAAAAAAAATATGAAAATATTTATCGAAAAGTCACATGTTACAGCTGTTGGAATCTGACTGAAGACGAGATGTCAGACCAGGGCAAAAACAGTTCCGATTCTTCTTTTGATTTTGTCAAGAATCTATAAATACACAGAAGTACACGATCACATGTGGCATCCATATTCAGTGCCTGAAGAAATGATAGTTTTGTAAGTGTGTCAGAAAGATTACGTACAACATCAGATAGTGTATATCTGTAAAATTACAATATGAATAAAAATAAAAAGAAAACTTAGATTTACCGATGTGATACTTTATCAAGTCCAATGATGGAAAGATTATGTCGAGAAAATTGTCTAGCACGACCTAGCTAATCAGCTTTCCTAGCTGCAAACCTGGAGATATATTAATGGAAACCGTCAACCTTAGACGAGCAATAATTTACCCTCGTAGAGCTTAGCATCAACTATGCAGATGGAAGGCAATACAGACCGTCTATGAGGGTTAAGAGGGCATACAAGATGGGTACTAATCTACAAGGAATAAATGACTTCAGTATTATCTCTCTCTCTCTCTCTCTCTCTCTCTCTATATATATATATATATATATATATATATATATATATATATATATATATATATATATTTGTGTCTGTGTTTGTGTGTGTCAAAATTAAAAATGAAAGAATTGTTAAAATTTCTACCAATTTTGACTACGAAACACAATTTTAAAAAGTACAAAGTTATGGCAGATTTTAGTCTAGCTAAGTGAATAAATATTTTATTTTCGGTCTAGCTATGTGGTAATTATCTCTTTTCGAAACATACTGATTGTTTTTTTTTATGTGATCAAATATTGATTGGAACATCATGTTCAATCTGCAGCCGAGTCCATTTTGTTCACGTTCTCATAATTAAATTTGCGAAACGTATTGATTCTCCCCACCAGTTATAGTATAAATCTGAGAACATACTACGTTCTTTAGCCTTGGTTGGAAACAAGTCTAAGAGAAGGGCAAATTTGATTTGAAAACTTACTTTTCATAGGGTTAACAACTACATACTGTAAAACCTACTTAATAAAGAAATAGCAGATAATTTATATTATTCGGACTATTGTCCTCTTCTTTGTCACCATATTTATTACAAGGTTTCGGCCTTTCAGTATCTGTCTATATTTCTGAGATGAGATATTATCTACACTATTTACATTGTCCTAACCATATATATTACAACGTTTCGGCCGTTGCACGCTCAGGCCTTCTTCAGGTGGTTGGAATGTCGAACTGAACCCTTTATTTCGCTCACTGGGGTAGAGTGTTCTAGTTCCACGTGCCATGTTTAATGGATGCCAGTTATCAGTTATCTCCTGTTAATTTTCTCTCTGAAAGTTCTCCACTGCCTTAACCGGGTATTGAACTCACACTCTTTGGGTTCTGCCACTGGATCTAATCAACGCCTTTATCCACTGTGCCATGTGTCCTTGAGGACAAACATTCCAACCACCTGAAGAAGGCTGAAGCGTACTTTGTAATAAATATGACGACAAAGATGAGGAAAATAGTCTGATTAATGTAAATAATGTACATAATACCTCATCTCAGAAATATAGACAGATATTGAAGGAAATAGCAGATTATTTGAATGTTGAGGCTGTAATCTGAGCCTCCACAATGCGGCTATAGATTCAACCCGAAGTCAAAGAATTACGTTTTATAAATGAACTCTTATGCTGCAATTACATTCGATGTAATTCCATATATATGTACGCTTTTATAAAATAATTTACAGTATGCTATATTTACGTGTTAAAACGTTCAAAATCAGGAATAGAGCGTATGTGAATACAAATGTGGACATTTTGGTTACTATCTATACACACACACACATACACACCCACCCACACACACACACACACACATATATATATATATATATATATATATATATATATATTACAACGAAAATTTCTTTAAAAATATTAGTTAATATTTCCATGAACATTAAAGATATACGCTGAGTATTAATGTATAAATCACTTGGTAGTCCAGAAAGTCTATCTGTTTTTACGTTTTGTGCGTTCATGAATAGAAACGTGACTTTTCCAAGAAAATTCTTCAGCAAATTCAGAAAAGCTTTACTCGCATAAATGCTAATGGGTGTAAGAAATTAAATTGAACAACTCTATTCCGTACGCACTTTTCCACAACAGATTTCAGTCGGCCGTTCAACTGCAATCTGTAACAAGAAATCATGGTTCATTTAAGTGAGGTTTTCGATCTCCACTTCTTCGATAGTGTAAGTCATCAATAATCAAATTGATGTCATGACATTTGATAGATCATCATGATTATCGCTATAAGCAATCACATCCACCCACACACACGTATCTTTATTATTATTTTATGCCGTATCAATCCAAGAGTGAGACGTTCATGATTCTCAAAATATTCTTCATTGATCTGAACGAACATGTATTCTTACGAAAGATAGAGGACTGGATTCTATTTGAGTTTACCATGGTTGAAATTAAGAGTTTTCCTTCTCTTATATTTGTTGCCTCCCCAGACTAGATAGGCCAATGTATCCTGCCAATTAAACTATACATTGATGAGCAGATACGGATTCATGCCTTTCCCAGTGTTATCTGTGCTAGCGCGGAATTCCATATTCCACGTTGATAACGCTATCAACCCATTCCCGCCATTAGATGTCCGGAAATCAAAGCAACATTACTGGATTAAAAACAGAAAATAATCCTGGAAAGTCATAAATTATTTAATTTCTAAATTTCTGTTCTTTTTTGTGTTTTTTAAAGAATACAATACGTCCAGGAAAATATGGATTTACTTACCGTGTTTTGATGGGTAGAAAATTTTAATATACTGGAACACATTTAGCTTCGACTAAAATACGCAAGAACATGCATCTACAAGAAAATCTTCTTTATATTTGGGCTTAGTCACGTCCAGCAGAAGATTCTTTCAAAACAAAATCATCGCTCACTGCAGGGTCCAGATAAATATATTTACGTGCGTAAAAAATGCATAGACTTTTCAGAGAGAATCTGGAAAGGAATATAGAATAATGATCAATGTAATATTTTGTATTAGTTTTATTCCTTATTTAAAACCAAATACATTAGTGGAAGGCTTTCTAATCCTATAAACACAGCTTTGTTTGGTGCTTCTGAGCAAACGATATCAGACAGCAAATATTATAATTAAATTCTTTCCAATTCGATTATTTCCTCACATGATCAAATGGTAAACAATTTCAAGAATAGTGTGATTTGCGAAACTTTTAAGTGACAACCACTGATCGCCTTAATATTTAACATGCCCAATTCTAGCATATACAACGTCTTGGAATTTGATAACTGTTTGTATTTATAAATATGCTAATAGCTAAACATCAAAGAAGATGGAAATGAAGGAACATATTTATATTTATGAGAATGAAAAGATAAAGATAAACCATCAATTAGTTGTTAATCAATTAGAATTGCAGTTTTATTAATATTAATTATAAAAGTGAATATGGCTTGTTTCTTTGTTGAAATAGTTATGCATTCCAATCTGAACGGTCTTGTAGCAAACGGATTTTCTACTCAGCAGCGACTTTTTCCACATATGTAACGATACAGTCCTTTATCTAATCTATCTCCAGAATAAATGTTAATTTCAGCGCTTCATTCTTTGCAAAAACATGTTACTTTCACGGAGACGATACACTGATATTTCTTTCTTGCTTCAAAGATAATTTCTCAACGTTTCTCTCAATAAAATTTTCCCCAACATTTGCAACTTTGAAAAACGAACTTTGAATGTCTGCCATTATGTGGACCAGACTTAAAACTTAATTTCTTCAACATAAGAGTTAATCGTAATTTATACTCCTTATTCTCATTATCCTCACTTCATAGTACCTTGGTTTCATTCACGGTGAATATACACCGTGAATGAAACCAAGGTACTATGAAGTGAGGATAATGAGAATAAGGAGTATAAATTACGATATCCTTAATATTTTTGTATAAATCACTACTGTCCATACCTAATATAGATTTTACTTACATTACTCAAAACTCAGTAAGTAATTTTATCATATTTCAAATTTCATTTCATAGTATTATGTTTTACACATTTTTGCAAAAAGAGATAAACGAACTGGCGTTTAATAGATGTACAAAAATGACACAAGGTATAATGGGCTGTTGAATCACTTGTAAATGAACTATTTTCAATCTGTTGGCAAACCGTGCCAAATGAACAGATTTTCTCGATATGTTCATATTTTGGCCGGGTTTCTTTACTATTTTTGAATCGTCTGGATAAACACTCAAACAATTGTGCGAAAAGGTCACCGACTAAAAATTAATCTACTGAAGAGAGCATCACAAAGCATTTTTTCTAAGGGTACTTATCTTTAAATCATTTTCATCATTTACACGATATTTAAGAGGTAAAAACATATGTTCCATGAATATTTTGCAATAGAAATATTTGCCTAGCTAATCGGTGTTAAATATACTCACTTTTATTCGAAAGCTATTATTATATATATATAACTTCAGCAACCATCTCTGTCGGTAAAAGTTATTCCCTGGATCTAATATGGATACTGCACAAATATGGAAATGATTTATATTTAGTTGGGATTGAACGCGTACGTATAAAAACTAGATTGCTAACAACTGCTTTTTGACACGTCGAAACATTTGTTTAAATATATATATATATATATATATATATATATATATATATATATATATATATATATATATATATATATATATATATATATATATACTTGGAAGAATTCCCTTTGTGAAGAAAATCATGCAGATATATATTCAGTTGCTAGTTATGAATCACGCGTATTTAAATATTTGTTAATTTAAAAAGTCATAAGAATCATTTTCCTTCTGGTGCTGGTATTATTTTTACAATGCTGATAGTTTGCTTCATTTAATAGAGCAAAAACTGCGTATCGCTGTAATTTTATCTCTTTCTAAAGAGTATTTTTCTCGTAATTTGATGGTTTGGAAATATACATTTCTAAAGACCTATATTAGACTGTATTTTCCTGTCACAAGAACAGCAGTAATTCAATGTGATATTCACTTTCGGTCTGGAAAAAACACACTAATTCACTACGCTTATTTCTGTCTGACAATGATCAGCAAAGTAAGCTTGCAAGACTTATACACTAATCTTAATTCGTTCTTAAACCTCTAAAAACGTTCATGTATAATATAACAGCAAATAAATACTTATTTGATTTATCAAATCTTATTTTATAATCATAAGAGGGTATCCTGAAAAATGACAACTACAGCCAATAATTTTTTTGTTCTTTTTATATTTCATCTAAAGCACGGCGATAGATAAAGTCACTAAAATGAAAGCCTTAAAGAATAGGAGAAAATATACTAAGGGGAGAGGATATTAAAAGAAGAAGAATTACGAAGACAGAACAGAACGATTGAAATGTATTTTATATTTTGAAAATCAAAGTTGCCTTGGAAAGCAAGACGCCGGAAGAGAGTTCCACAAGGGAGATGTGCGAGAGAAGAAAGAAAACTACGGTTACGTCAAGCAATTTCAAATGTAAATTGATTTAAAGAATAATTCTAATATATATATATTTTTTGGTTAGTTTCTAAGTAGCAGGTGTGCCCGATAAAAAAAATTCCTACTCATATATTTTTAATTAATTTCGATTACTCCTCTACAGATATGAACACGAATAAAACATTTTCTTTACTACTTTAGTATTACAAAGTTAAATTATATCAAACTTCTGAACTAGGTTTGTACGAAGAATTTAATACTGTTCACTTTGGATCAGAAGTAATAAGATTAACTAATCAGGACTTGACAGCTATAACATTAAGATGAAATCAGTGATGAGAAACTTTACCGAATTTAACCACTCATTTTAACGAATATATCTCCGTGTCACACTAACAAATTACAGTAAAAATCAATATCATATGAATACACATACCAAAGTAGTGAGGTTTATTAACTTTAAGCCAATATCTTTTAGCTAACTGATCACAAAGATATAACACTCTGACAGATATATGAGTATTTTCATATATAACATCTTGATACAAATGTAAAAATCAATATTTTGACAAAATAACACGTGAGTAAGAGAAAAAAATGAATACATGAGATTTACAGGATCTCCATTGAATAACAGGTTTATAAACATTGGTTTGAGAATTTAAAAGGCTAACCAGATGTGATAGACTTGCTTTAATTTGTTAATTTGGATGAAACGATACATGATGTATACGCATCCATAAGCTGGGTTTCTAAGACGGAATTTTAGAAAATCTCATGAAGTTCTATATAGACATATATGATGACAGCATAATTGCTTTGCCTTCACTATGTTACATGAATGCTTCAGTATATTAGTGTATTTCATTCTATAAAAAAAAACTGAATTGTGTCTTTAATTTAATTTAAGGCGATTTATATGAGAGAAGAAAATTATTAATTTTCAAAATTTATATAGCGATCTGAGTCATTATTTTATTCAAATAATCTCAGCATTTTACGGAAAATAGAATCATATTACCAAAGAAAAATAATCAAAGAAAAAAAGAATGGTTGAGAAATGAAATTCCCGATATCAAAATAAAAGAGACACAAAATATGTCAAGACACAGGAGAAAATATAAGAAATTCGGAAGAAATGCAGCAAGAAATGCAGGAAGAAAAGCCTCGATAGGAATGTGCTGAAATGGAAAGGAGTAGCATAGATAAAGCAAATCCGCATGAAAAAATTAAAAGAACAAAAGAGATGTTCCTGAATAGGATGAATAAAATCCAAGAACGAAATATATATATATATTAAAGTAAGTAAAATATATTAGGTTTAGAATGAATACATAGGAGAAATGTTTTCCAACGAAAGAGAAAAAAAAGGCTATAAACAAAAATATCGAAGAAGCAGAAATATTGAAAGCAGAAATATTGAAAGCAGAAATATTGAAATCAGAAACAGAAATTATTGTACAGAAACAAAGGAATAGGACCAAATGTAATTGTACCAGATAAACTGATATAATAAATGAAATAATTAACAGTCGTCATATAACTGACACCTGTTCTATTTTCATAGCACTGGCTAAGAAGCCAGGTTAATGACACTGGAACAAGGAATGCAATACTTATGCTCAGAATGGTATCAGAAAGAGAAATCCAAACGTAGAAAAAAGTGTGCATGTGGTTTATAGATTATGCAATAGCATTTGATAAAGTACACCATAAATATCTGTTGGAACTACTTTGGTAACCATGACATACTTTGGAAAATATTAGAATAATCCAGAAAAATATACTGACACTAAACTTCCTGTACACGGATAAAAAATGAGTTCTGTAAATATAGAAAAATAAAAATAGGGTTTAAAACCGGTATGTACCTTCTCACCGGTGTTATTCAACCTATTGTCGACAATAATGAATCCTGGTAGGATTCATTATTCGTGGCAACAATATTAAAATCATAAGATACTCCAATGATGCAATGTTGATAGCAGACAGATAAAGGTAAGTGGAAGAACTCCTCCAGAACGTTCTTAAGGAAATATTAAAGGACAAAACATCAAATGCAACATGGCAATATACATGTTTTTTTAGTAAAAGAAAATGCCTACCATGCACATTACAAAATGAAGATAACAAAACAAAAAAGTACTACAATTTAAATAGCGAGGAGGTCTTGTAACTGAGAACGGAATATGCGATAATGAAACTGGAAAGCGAATTTTGATAGCCAAAGTTGCCTTTCAAAATCTAAGAAAAATATTTAGAAACATATCTAATTCGTTAAAAAGAAACGAGTACGGTTATGTAATATCAGTCCTTCTATATGGCAGGCAATTCTGGAAAGCTACATAAATGTGGTTTTACAGGAGGTTACTGAGAATAGCTTGAATTGAACGTATAAGCCACGACTAAGTCTTAGAGAAAATGTAATCCAAAGGGACACTTATACATAGCTTCTGGAAGAGACAGTTGAAATTACATAAGTTCATAATGAGGAAATAAGGCTTATAAGAATTGATACTGACAGGCCATATTGCAGGTAAGAGAAGATAGTAGAAAACAACGCATAAATACCAACAGAGTAAATGGATGACAGAAGAAATTTTAGGAGAGATAATGAAAGGCAATTTAAGAGCTAAAACATAGAAAACTGTGGAGAGGTATGATCGCCTACGTCCCTAATGGATATGGTAAAGAGATTTAGGAGAAATGCATTTGAGTAAAACTAAAATTTGTGCAAAATACACACATTAGATTTGTATATTATTGTAATTATATTATTTTGCCGAATAACAGTAAAACTTTGGACTTAATAATACTTGCATTGCAATCATTTTCACTCCCAGCCAATATAAATGTCATGGAATTGAAATATACGAGGAATGTTACGGGATTTCCACGGATAAAACAACAAATACATAAATCAGTATGTGTCTATATTTCTGAGATGACGTATTTCGTACACTATTTACAATATTTCGTACACTATTTACAAAGATGAGGACAATAGTCCGAAGACTATTGTCCTCATCATTGTCGCCATATTTATTACAATTTTTCGGCCTTTGTACGCTCCGGCCTTTTTCAGGTGGTTGGAATGTCGAACTGAACCATCTATTTCACTTGGGTAGAGTGTTCTAGTTCCACGTGTCATGTTTTAATGGGTTTCAGTTATCAGTTATCTCCTGTTAATCCCCCTCTCCAAGTTCTCCACTGCCTTAACCGGCTATTGAACTTACACTGTTTGGGTCCTGTCAATGGACCTAACTAACGCCTTTTTCCACTATGCCATTTTTTCTTGAGGGCATCTCTGTATGAATTTCTCAAGGATACATGACACCCGAAACGTTGTAATAAATAAAGCGAAAAAGATGAGGATAATAGTCCGAATAATGTAAATAGTGTAAATACATGAATCACACCAACATAGTCGGAGTGAGCAAATTTTATTTACAAAAATTATTATTCTATCCTTATTTATGCACTTTGCAGAGTCTATTTCTTGACTTGGCACCTGTAAATGGATGCATAGAACTTATATTGTGACACACATCGCTGTCGTCTCTAATGAACGCTTTAACCTCTTGCTCAAATTCCTTACTCTGCAAATAACCAGTTGTGACGACATGTTTGTTGCAGTAGTTACGATAGCAAGTTGTCTTTCAAGCGATGGATTTCCAGCCCCAATTCACACTCGTTTTGAATTAAGAACATAACTCATCTTAGATTTGTTGCCCACGAAGCCTGAAAATCACAGCCCGGCCCAATATTTAACCCATAGCCTCATGTGAAATTCGAACACGCCCGGCCGATTTCTTGTGTCGAGACGTTAAGCATTGCACTAACTCTAAATCCAAATAATGTCTAATCTAAATGTAAAACAATAATCGATGATTATCAGTCGGCCCAATTTCATTCGTGCAAGAGGAATTCAGTTATATACCTCTGCTTCTTACAAACGTCCATTTCAAATAAAATGGTTTCTACGGTCCTATCTGAAACAAGCCGAAAAAATCATCAGTGATTGGACGAAATGTAAAACTTTAACATTCCCAGAACTAACACCGCGATAAATATGTTAAAATAGGGGGTATTATATTTGAAGAAAATATTGCGAAACTGAAAAGTCCTTGAAATTAACTTTGTGTGCTTCAAGTTGAGAAACGTTTATCACAGGAATATATGCGGTTTTTTTACTTGAAAATATTTGCAAGTAAGTATTATTTAAAAATCATTTATATTATTTCAATAGGCAGAATAATGTTTAAGTACAATCAAGGATATGAATCAGGAAATAAAAATAACCGCGAAAATGTTGACATTGCAATTTGTGAATGTTTTAAGACCTTAAAAACAGACAATAATATACAGCTAACTGAAATAGAACGAAAAATAAAATAAATATTTGAATTTTGCCTCATTATTGGGTGAATATATGTCATATGACGGTTATACTTATTAATTATACGATAAGGTAGATTATTCTTGATATCTTTCACGATAAAAAAGATGATCAAATTAAAATTAGACTGACGAAATGGAATTATTCATAAAATATCTGACTTAATCAAGAAGAATAGTGACAATATTAGACGGTATATATAGCGACACATTTCATATCGAGAGACAAATAATACAGGTTGGAAAATTAATTAATAGTCATTCCTTTAAATAAACTTCTTCATAAAATACAATAATAAAGATAATGTGAAAAAGAGGCTTTTGTATATGTAACTTGGCTCTGAAGACAGAAAAAATGAAGAAAAAAAAAACGACCTGGAACACTACGTGGATCAAAATTCTCTCATATCTTAGTGTTTAATGAATTTGGTTCTTGTTTGCCATCTTGGAAGCCGACAGAGCAAAATGTGCATCATACTAGGCTACGGTGTTGGCAGCTGAGAAGTTGTAGAATTGAAAATAACGGAGAGAAAAAGAGTAGAAATATAGAAAGGGGAAAATGTGGTGATTGAAGTAAAGATGAGGGATAAAATATTAAAGAAGTGGGAATGCAATATGATTATGAAAGTGGGGGAGAATATTTAAACATGATCAATACGCGTGCACAGAGAATGTTTTAATGACAAACGAAAATGAAATTAAAGCGGAAGTAAAAATAAGGGAAAAGAAAGATGCAGAAGAAGGAATGAGGAGATCAAGAGACTAAAATATTAAAAATGAAATTTCTGTAATTGTAGATACTATACAAGTCAAAAAAATAAAGTCGAGAGGAAGTATAATTCTTTTACACCGATAAGGAGATTATGAAGAAAATCGAACAGAATAAAAGAAATAACAATCAATAGACACGGAAACAGTTAAAGGAAAACATGAATAAATAAATGAATCCAAGATAAGAAATTGGTAGAATAAACTCGAAGTTTGCAGACAAACATCGCCACTGATAAAAACTGTCTGTTAATTTACATAATATACTACAAACTAAAGTCAAGAAAATAGGTCATTTGCAGAAGGTGTAGGTCAGAAACTTGTGTGAATTTGTGTCGTTACTACAATGACATAAATGAACCCTTCCTTAATCAAATGCTTTCATATTATCTGGCTTAATTCATGTTCTTTCTAGGAACACGAACAATTAAAGATGCTAAAGTTTCAGAGATTGTTAGGTGTACACATTAGAATACATTCATGTTTAGCACTCCGACAAATTAGTCGGTGATTAAGACCTAACACACACACATGTGTATGTGTGTGCTTGTGTACTTACATATACATATGATTAAAAAGAAAAATGATAGATCAGAGAGAAGATAGGCTAACATGCGGAACATTATAAAAACTGTTCAATACATAATTCACAACATATAATGCGCATAGTGGATAATATAATTATAAAAGATTAAAAGAAATTCACGCGTAACGTATTACCGAGGTTTCCACCTTACGGTCGAAACCTCGATAGTACGGTCATTTCAAGATTGATATTTGAGAATGATTAATCCGTTGTACTTATAAAGCCCGTTTATATAGATTGACTTAGCGCCACAAATCCTAAATATCAGAAGGGGGGAGGTGAGGGAACAGTTGGAAGCGGAATTAAGGAGAAAATCCTTTTTGATCACCCGGGCTCATACTGGTCTAAAGTATATGTATTAGTATGGCTACATTTTGACATATCATAACACTGTGGTTAAATCAAGTTATTTTGTCTGTGTATTTTACTATAGTCAACTTTTCTTCCTGACACAACCTACAAACATTACCAATACATTTGCAAGGGTTACCATTACTTTGTCCCTTTCACTTCATACTGGTGGTATTACTGCATTTCTTTTTGAACAGCCACACTAGGTTTGCCAGCTTTCTACAATAGATATGACACTCCAGCTTAAATGAGCACATAGTTGTACCATTTTTAAAAATGTTCCTTCTATACATGCCATATTGACTTTGTTCAAGATTTATTGAGTATGAAAATACAACAATTGTGGCAGAAGGTTTTAAAGATGGCATGGGTTCAGGATGGTCGATACTAACAATCTTATTAGGTAATCAGATTCATGACCCAATAATTGATTACGGTTTGAGCATCCACCGGAACAGTCACCTGTTGTCATTCATTTTTACATATACAACAATACTGCACACACAAAACGACCTACAAAACGCCATATGACATATAACCTTTGTATAAAATTATATATAAACCTTTTTGATGGTAAGAAATGGTAGTAGGGGGTTAACCCAAAAGCAAACTACGACATATCATACATAGAATTTGTTCTGCTCCGTGTATATATATATATATATATATATATATGAAGAAAAATATACGGAAAAAAACAAACAAAAATCCTAATATGCGATTATGCTGTTTTAATGCTTAATGTCGACGTCGGACGTTTCGGTCTAATAGACCATCTTCAGGACATATTCATCAAACATAATTAACATAAACCATATACAATTCAACATGAAAAAGACGTTGGACATAAAAGCAATACCAATCCAAACAGATTTCTAAAATTTCGCTTGAAGATGAAACGAGACTAAACACCTCGATTCAACTTAATTTTAATAATTATTTGGATAGTTTCGGCTCTCGTTTTTGAAACATGAGAACTCTTATGTAGCGAAGGAATCATATTTTTAAACAAAAAAAAATTATTATAATAAAGCTCTACTTCTGTATGGAGTTGTATCAAAATTGTCCAGCTGTTAGATTAAGCTTTGAAACATTGTAATTTAGAAATGATAAAAGATATCATACTGGAATTCTCCGAGCTTTTTATAACATTATTGGACTCTGCTTTGAACAATAAGAATGTATTTAGCTCTAAGTTGAAATGATGATTCCTCTTCCTGTTGAGACATCCTGATCCATATTTCCTCTCTAATGTTCCCTCTTTTAAAATCTGTTCACCGTTCTCTTGATGTTTCTTGATTGAACTTTGAAAATGGAAGACAGTGTATGAATGTTGGTACCATTACTGAAGGCATGAATGATTTTTCTCCTCTCACCATTGCTCAGCTGAGAAGACATTGGTTCTGACATAAAATAATTTGAACCTACTCTCTTTGTAGCTGAATAACTTAAATGGTTTCACAGTAATTCTATCGAAAATCGTGTCAAGATGGCTAAACGTCTTATCTGAAAGCCTAGAAAAAAGAAAATTAGTTTAGTTTTATTAAACATTTATTGGTATGGATAAATATGCTGTTACACCATTTGGACAATCTTTCTGTTACATATGGTATATATATATATATATATATATATATATATATATATATATATATATATATATATATATATATAAAGAAATATAGTCTTAAGGTGTGCTATATTTATGGGATAAAGTGCTCAATATCAGAGATAGGCGTGTGTAAATATAAAAGTGAACATAGAAGTCAACACTTAGAGCCTCTAAGTGTTGACTTCTATATTTTATATATATATATATATATATATATATATATATATATACTGAACAATAAAAAAATATTAAAAAATTGAAATCTTCAGACACACTGAGTCATAGATTAATATATATATTATATATATATATATATATATATATATATATATATATATATATATATTCAAATTAAAATCAGACAGACGAAATGGAAGTATTCATAAAATATCTGAATGCAGATATGACGACACATTTCATATCGAGAGACAAATGATACAGGTTGGAAAATTAATTAATAGTCATTCCTTTAAATAAACTTCTTCATAAAATACAATAATAAAGATAATGTGAACAGGAGATTTTGTTCCTATATATATATATATATATATATATATATATATATATATATATATATATATATATATATATATATACAGAGTACTCATCATTTCCTTCGAAAAAAAAAAAAATAATGTACGTCGAACACTTTTGCATACTCTTATATATATATATTGGAGGAATGAGAGGATTCCGCATTTTCTATTATTCCATGAGATTGATGTACAAATACTGAAGTATATCGTATAAGAGTTTGTACAATAAAGCTTCTCTTCGTATTTTTAAGATTAGTGGAACGTGATCATCCTAACACCTTCCCTCCGTTCGATGTTCCGTCACACATTTAGCCATATCTCTTAATCGGAGAAAATATGTCTTGATCAAGAAAATATATAAACCTGAAAATAATCTGATTGGAGAATATTGAAAGAATTGTGTGTGTGTGTGTGTGTGTGTGTGTGTGTTTTAATCGTTATCAGTAAATCCCCTAAACCACAATGGCCTACACGGTGAGGAAAGAATATTTACGAGGACCGTTGTTTGTGATTTATATTGCAATTAATTTTTTACAGATTAATGTTGACTGGAAAGCATAGAGCCGGAAGTGAATTCCACAAGCGAGATGTACGAGAAAGTTAACTGTTAACATAATATATATGCTTAAATCTAACCATCTCAATTTTAATTTGATGATATTGTGACGTCAGTCTAGTACTGTTAAAAAATGTCTAGCTATTATAACGAAAGCTCATCCGAACAATTACGATGAACGTATTTACAGAAAAAGTTAGAGAGGGACAACCTTACAGTGGTGGGAAAGTGAGTGGGGCTGATCTGCCAGAGCAGGACCAATAATATTGCTGATTCTTCTTAGGATTTTATGAAGGATCTTAAATTATATATCAGGGGCATCGGACCATATTCGGTAGTAATATTGTAAGTACGGCCTCATGGTAGATTTTTATATATGTAAGATATAACCTGGAGAGAAAGATTGCAATTTTATACAGACCAAAGATAGTTCGTAAGTAAGAAATTAATGTTTTATTTTAATAAATCAGGAAAGAAAAAGAAGTGAAATTTAGAGAAGAGTTTAGATAAATGTAGCAATGAAATAGAAGGAACATAGATAATGTTGTTTAATCTAAAGAAAATGAAAATGAGAGAAATAAAGGGAAACGGAAAAAAATAATGCTTGGTATATTTATGTTGTTTGGGGATAAAATGTGTGTTGGTGAAAAGCTAAGAGAAATCGAAACGTTGGAAAATAAAATACTGAAGAGTTAATGAAGACAAAATAAATCTGGAGAACTGTGAAAAGTAATAGAGGTTACAAAATGAGATTGGTTTCTGGAACATTTTAAAATGGAGGGCAAGATCAACATGGAGACGGAAAAAGAGAAGTGTAAGGATTAGAAAAGTAAAATAATGCAAAAGAAAAAATGGTAAATAGAAGAGGATATTAAGTCGGATGTAAAATGAAATAAAAAGAAGATATCTGCGACCTGCAAAGTGTCTGGAGAATTTGCAGAGTTCACTGGTATCAGTGATGCAAAAAAGACAGGATTTAGAAAACTAGTCTCAAGGCAAGCGTGTTATTCTCGCTTAAAATTTAAGTGTAATAAAATATTCTAACCGACATTTACCTTAGAGATAGCCGTGGCAAAATAACTCTTAAATAAATAAAAAAATAGCTGAAAAACATATTTATCAAGTGAGCGTACTAGAATGAAAGCAGAGAAGAAAGTAAGGCGCTTAATCAATCTGATGAGTTAGAAGAGTGTTAGAAAGATGAGGGTAGGGAAAAAAAGCAAAGCTGCTGAAAAAAAAAACTGTGGAACTGGCAGTGGTTGGTCTGCCTTTACAAATATTTGAATATTCTCGCTTGGCTGGTTACTATTGGATGAAACACACACTTCTTGCCAACATTTAACCCAACGTCTCACTGTTATTGCAACCACAAATGCCGCCATATGCAATGGACGTTCGGTAGGACTCTTGCAGAATTGAACAACGAATCAATATAAAGCATCTATGGTAGAAATGAACGACCAATGCCACTAAGTGTTCAAACAGGCGACTACAAGAGACGAAGCAAAGTAATTTTTTATATTAAAAAACGTACAAAAGAAAAGTTAGAGAATGTATGGCGAATAGTGAAATAAAGTTTGAAAAATGCCGAATTTTATTTTAGAAATAATGTAACGGAGCACTAACCTTGTTTAAACGGGTTGTGATTTTGAGGGGCTATTAATTGGATAATAATTATTAAAATTATCAGAAGAGGGGGTTGAATGGTAGAGAAATAATGAAAAAAGAAACGTGTCAAAAATTAGGTTTTGAAATTTAAAAATAATGAATTCAAGAATAGTTCCAAAGAAAATGGAAGCCAGAACTAGACGAAGTTAAATCGCGCATATATTTTATTATTATTATTATTATTATTATTATTATTATTATTATTATTCTCTTTTTTATATACACAAATTTCTATCTCCCGTCTTAGTGCAATTTTTTACTTTCATCTCATTATTCATTTATTTCAATTTCTTCATCTCTATATCCTGACATTCAACAGATAATTGTCAATCATACGAAGTCGTTTATTGCATCTATACACGTCTGTGTGTCCGACATTATTTTTTCCTTTTCGGTGCGAATATTTATATTGAGCGTTGATGACTCAAACGAAAACATAACCACATCGAAGCTGATAATTTTAAGCCCATCAGTCAGAGTTAGTCAGAAGAAATGCATATTCCTGTAGTCTCGTTATTCGTCCACTGTAATATGATTTATGAAAATATTCTATATTATATGTGATGGTACATCAGTATTTCCGTTAATAGACACGAATCTTTCTAAAATATTCATCGCATTAAATACACTGAGAATGAAGAAGAATATGTTGACATATATTTCCCCAGCCTATCCATCTTACATACTGAAGAGGAAGACATGATTAATGCGTTGACCGATTTTTGAACCTGAGAATTTAAATTCGGAGGTTTGTTTATATTTTACATTACACTCTTTGTCCAGAACCTGTGCGATATTACGCAAAATAATGATCAAAAATTATTTTAAATAAAGGAAGCACCTGATTTTTCTTTCTTAATTCCCAAGCTTGAGATTATTTTGTGTTGATTTTGTCCGTATCTAATCTCCATTAAATTTCTAGAAACATATCTAGGAAGATTCCAAACATAGAGATTACCATATCATCAATTAAAATAGATCTCTTAAAATTTAAAAAAAAAAATTAAATATATCATTTTTTAGAGAGGGAAGGAATTGTTTATATACATCTACAGTAGATAAGGGTGAATTCTATGCCCAGAAATTCTTTTCCAACTCAACACTCAACTCATTGGAAGTACCAACACAGGATTTTCGCCTAGAGCAGAGGCTATACTGAGTGATAGGCGCATAACTGTCGCGGACATTATTCCTAAATTAGACTCCAATAAAGCAAATAGATGTGACGCGATCCCAGCCATTCTCTCAAAGAAATATGCTCCATTACTAGCTCCAGTTCTCCCCAAACTCTACAAAACTTCGCCTCTTCCTGCTTTCCTGTTTTTTTAGAAGTCCTCCTCTGAGTTCCTTTTTTTAAGAACTCTGGCGAACATTTTCGCCGTTCTATCGGCCTATTAGTCCCTACCGTTTTTCGGAAAAAAAATTCTAGAATTTAATCAATGCTGAAGTGGTTATTCCTCTTACTTCTCAAGATCTATTTTCTGACAGACAATATGGCTCCCTTTTGCCAGATTTACCGCTGATGTGCTAACGGCTGTCAATAAATATGTATATGAAGCTCTTGATGATAACGGTGAACCTTGAGATGTGGCTCTAGATATCTCGACGGCGTTTGACAAGGTACGAAACGTTGGTCTTCTACGTAAGCTCAAGGGTTGAGGTATTACAGGACATTTGATTAAATCTCACCCTTCTTATCAAATCATGAAATGAAGGTCCTTTTGAAGAGTTTCGCTTCCAGAGCCTTTCACCCGGACGTGAATATCCCCCGAGGCTATATCCTGGATCCTACGCTTTTTCTGATTTTCATAAATGATCATCCAGCTCCAGATCCTAAGAAGAGATTTATGAAGATTACACTACCGTTTGCTCCCGTATCAATAGCAAATCCTCAGAGCTTACAAAGTTAACCTGGTCGCTTCTCTTGAAAAGGGCATCTAATCTGTGGCTAAATGGGACAGGAAACGGCTCGTAAATTTTAATTCCTCCAAAAGGAAACTACTCTCATTTAAACATCATAGATAAACTTTCCTGCCGGCCACCAGTATGGGTGATGCTAGACTCATGGTGAACAACACACTACGCATTCTTGGCCTCACTTTTTCAACTGTCTTGACGTGCATCGATTATCTTGAATCAATAGCTACAACTACTTCAAGGAAATTTGGGTCACTGTATCGTGCCAGAATTTTTTAATCTTGTCACAGTCCACTTTGTACAAATATAAATCTTTCATTTGTCTGTGAATTGAATACTGTTGCCATATCTGGTCATCTTCTCCTGCTACTCATCTTGACGTTCTTGCTAAAATCCAAATATGGATCTAAATCGATCCTGACATGTCATTTCGATTTAAATCACTTTCTCACTGATCCGTCTGTCTTTTCTATAAATAATTCCTTCCTTGCTTTGGGTGACTAAAAATCTTTTTTTAAAAAAATAAATGATAAATTGCCAAGCCGAGACATACGCTATGAAACGGACCCAGGCGAGGCTAGGGATTGCTCGTGAAACAGTCGTCGCTAAAGAGCACACCCGCAAATCTTTTGGCCGGAGTGAAAACACTGACGCACACATGACAGGGGAATTGCGCGATTATTGACGGGATGGTTATTACATTGAAGAATTGAATGAACGCCAACTGGATGTTATTACTTAAGAATTTACTTCTCATTATTTCTCAAATCATCATTTGGCAGTAGACGATAGAGGCATTTTGTTCAACAAGTATTGCTTTATATACAATAAGGCTTTTTTTTATAGTTATCACACTGTTGTGCATTTTATTGAATATTTTCTTCTTCCATCGGGATTATGAAATTTACATTGGGTGCAAAGAGACAAAAGCTACTACGGCTATAACTTGAGAATTATTACATTTTTTAACTAAGGTACAAAAAATACATAGAATAGTAGACAGTAGACTTCGCTGTCCGTTTGATTATAATCAGATTTTAGGAAACCTGAATTAACCCTATCGAATCGAAAGATCAGCCCCAAAAGATGATGGAAATGATAGTTATTTTATCCGTAAGATCTGTCTTACGCAAAAAAGATAAGGGAACTAGCAGCTGAATAAAAAGAGGAGACACAGAAACACGAGAGAATGAGGGGTTACACTAGTCTCAATTTGAAATTTAATCGCTTTCAATTTTTGTGATGCTTCCATAATACAACAATTCTCGACTATTTGCCCTTCCTATTCTACTCGCTCATATCATTCAACCAAGTAGAGTGAATAATCGCCGAGGATCGGCCGTTCATATGCACCTGGGTCATTCTATAGTCTTACATATTTTGTAATATCAAACTTTTTGAAAAAATGGTCATTAAACCAGTTATATATTTAGCCTACATAAACTGTTCTCCGTCCATTTGTAAGGCATACATTCAATGGTTTAGATAACCATCTGTTTCTTTTTTATGTAAAATCAAGCAAAATTCCAATTTATTGGATAATATATCTCTTTTAAACTAAGAATAATCACAATTTCATTCATACGTGTGCATATCTATCGACACACACTTAGTCAGTCCACTGCAATTATAGGATACGATAACATTTTCGTATTGTTTGTGACTAACAGACGAATGTTAATATAACAAGTACGACAAAACAATAGAGATACATTAGCAACATCAAAAAGAATTAACAGAATTGAACCTCGAAATCGATACACATACAAAAATCAATGATCTAAAAAAAAAAAAAAGAAACAATTATAATTACGAGCCCTCATCATCAAATGTATATAAATTAAAATAAATACAAACACTACGAAATAAAGATACCATAACTTTAAGCTATAAATAAAGACACCACAATCTCGGCCCACGTCACGATATTTACAAGTTCAATGAAAACATTTGTCTCTACCTACCCCGATGATGATTTAAGAACATCGAAAACTCGTAGCATATTTCCATCGAAATAAACTTTCAACAATTTCTGACGGAATTCCATCGTTAACTAATGATTTTTGTAATTGGGACAAGTCGACCATGAAAATTAATCGACAAAATTGTCTGCTCTGCTTAATATTTGCCTTAAAGAACATTTTCTGCATTAATATACACTAGGTACACACTCACATGCACAAACATATACATATAGAGAGAGATAGAGAAAGAGAGAGAAGAGAAGTGAGAAAGTAGAGAGACAAACTAAACAATATTTATCAAAAAAATATATGATTTTTTAAGCAAATCGTGGAGGGAATCGTGATACTGACAATAACCATAAAATGTCTGTTCTTCTTAATACTCATTGCGTTAAAGAGCTTTTTCTGCATTAATATAATATAATATATGTGTTCCGTGTAACGTATAATGACAGGGGAGATGGAGAAGAATTTACAAACAATAGATTTAAAAATAGGATTCATTTCGAAATTCCCTGATGTTCCCTCGATTCGACAATCACCTGTTGAAGACGCATGGGTCAATGACAGAAGCTTTGTGATAAAAATCCGCGTGTAAATAATGGGAATGATGCAACTCTCCCAACGCGCGTGTACGCGCACGCGCGCGCACACACACACACACACACACACACACACACACACACACACACACACACACACACACATATATATATATATATACAATTTGTTTTTTTTTTCGTTTATAGTCCCTGAGTATATACAGTTGTTTCAACAATTCAAAGAAAAACAAAACAGAACTTTATTCCCTTCTATTCTTAAGACCTATAAATAACCCTCAATGATCTCTTCCCGTAGAGTAACTTTCCAGCCAAAGCTACTTACAGTGTGGGTAGTTAACATAAAAGACATACCGAAATTTACCGTTTGGAAAACGTCAGACAAAAGCCTCATATATCTGAGAGCTTGACAAACATTTTTGAAGTAAAAATCATGGACATATAATCGGCGGTGAGGAGAGTTGGGAATGCGGTCATGTTCTACGATTGTGTAAGTTTATATTTACTGGCTTATCGTTCAAAGAAGTCGACTGTGGCTGCGGCATTATTCAAAGCTGAACGAAACTTCAAAAGAAGATCACCATTTTCTTTATTTTTTCCGTACAGCTGGTAGATTTTCTCATATAAAGGAGTAATTTTCATAGCGTATTTACTGTAAAATATGGAGAAATTCGAATATTCACTTTTAAAATATAAAAATTATCAAAAATATACAAACTAAAAATGTCCAGTCCAAATGAGTAAGAAACTCAACATTCATAGATATATGTTTATATTATTTATATTATTCGGACTATTGTCCTCATCTTTGTCGTCAGATTCATTACAACGTTTCGGGCGTTGTACGCTATCGCCTTCTTCACGTAGTTGGAATGTGGAACTGGACCGTTTATTTCGCTCATTGGGGTAAACTGTTCGAGTTCCACTTGCCATGTTTAATGGATGTCATTTATATGTTATTTCCTGTTAAATCCCCTATCCATGTGGAACTAGAACAGTCTAACCCAGTGAACATAATAAAGGGTTCAGTTCGACATTCTAACCACCTGAAGAAGACCGGAGCGTACAACGTCCGAAACGTTGTAAGAAATATTACGAAAAAGACGAGGACAATAGTCCGAATAATGTAAATAGTTTACATAATACCTCATCTCAGAAATATAAACAGATGCAAATATTTATATTCTTACTAATAGGTATCATCGACAGACTAGTTGATATCTCACAGGATATTTATATAATGTCATATACAACATATAATTTTTAAATATCTGTAACAGTTATTCGAAAATAATTTGTTTTGTATTATGCATCTTTAAACGTTGAAATGATGGATTGATTCGTTTGCATTTGATTCTTCAACACATTTTTTTGTGTATGTTGGTATAAGTATGTAGGAATTGCTTCAGGAAAGGTGACATTGGGATAAAACCAAGTCAACATACGCAAAAATGTCTTTTGATATCAAGGAAAAACGTCTGCATCTATCATTTCAACTTTTACAGATATATAATACAAAAGAATAAAAATAAAAATGAAATTATTTTTCGAGTAAACTAAATGATGTAATCTAAGTTCTAAATGCCTACACATTTCAATTAAACTGATGTATATTTATGAGCCTCTTTAATTTTAATTATTCACTTTCCATTTTGTCATATTACGGAATCTAAGGTATAAATGCCTAGACATTTCAATTAACCAGTTGAATATTTATGAGCGTCTTTAAATTCATTAAATTCCTTACGAAGATTAAATATCACATAATCTAGGTTCTAAAACCTAAACATTTCATTTAACCTAATGAATATTTACGAATGTTGTTAAATTAAAAAATTGTGTAACTTTCAAATATATACTTGTAAAATAAAGTTATAATATTTGCCTTCATAATGTCAGTTACATGACGAAATGTCTCGGCTAAAAACTAAGAATAGGTTACATACATACATATATATATATATATATATATATATATATATATATATATATATATATATATATATATATATATATATATATATATATATATATATATATATAAATATATATATATAAATATAAAATATAGAATTATGGCGTGCTATATTTATGGGATAAAGTGCTCAATATCAGTGATAGAGCGTCTGTAAATGCACACACACACACACACACACACACACACACATATATATATATATATATATATATATATATATATATATATATATATATATATATATATATATATATATATATATATATATAACCATATAGAGGATTGGTGTATACGGAATAAATTCCAATAACCAACAAATACTATTCTTAAAAGAGTACACAATACAGAGTAGGGCAAATATAATAATTTTTTTTTAATATTATAACATAAAAATATAATAAAGTTACTTGTATGTGTCTGTGTAGATGTGTTGGTTGTATTTTCGCACTATTATAGTTTACATGACATTATTATATAGAGGAATGTTTTAAACTATTTAAGAATATCCTCTTCAATTTCAGTCTCCATTTTTTTGTCAGGAAATCTAAAC